>SKCR01008852.1:0-80126 GCA_019454045.1 Zanthoxylum bungeanum | reverse complement strand
TAGTTCATGTCTCGAGATTCTTGACTGGCATTAAGAAAGCCCCATTAGGTATTTGTTTATCTAGTAATGACGTTTCTTAGCTTTAATGACCTTTAGAGGTAATATGTCTCAACAATTTGCCAATCAATTATTTACAATTGTTGTGAATAGTTGAATGTAATAGTAAAGCTAAAGAAATGAGGTGCGTATAGTTGTGTATAGAAATTATCGATTTTCACAATACTACAACTATAGGTATTGGATACCAGATCTCTCATCTAGTTATTAAAAATATTAGTTAACGATTGTTTTGATATTTGATATCGGAACTCATGACTATTGGATAGTTACTTGTTCTTTATAAACAATTGTTATATATTTTAAATATAACTAGTAGTGTCATTGGAATAGATAAACATTAAGAAAAATTATTCGGTAAAATAAATAATTTAGAATGGTGCTTTATGAGTTTAATCACTAATTAGCATTAGATGCTTATTCCGTATGGTAAATGATGGTTTGATACAAGATCACTCCACACATCCTTATCCATTTAATGAATATTGTATTTAGGAAGGTGATTAAAATCTCGTTTAACCAATGATTTTTCATTGGACCACCAGATTCATTAAACTGATACATTAGATGTATGTAGTTTTAATGAATTGTAATTGCTTAAGGTAGTTTTCTTTACTTCGTAACTTAGTTATGAATTGTCATAACTTAGTTACGTGTTTCTAAAAGAACACATATTGAACCTCTTGAAATGATCAAGAACTTTCAATCTGTTCTGATGAAACGTAGGTTTTAACATTTTTGACTTGTTCAAATATATTCAATCTGAAGTTTTGTGAGAACTCTATCATTAAAATTCATTACATGTCTTTGAATTGTTCAAAGATCTTTGATATGATCAAACGTATGAATTGAAAGCAATTTGTTCTAAGGTTATTCAATGAATTTGATTCTTATTCAATATAATTCTTCCACGATTCCATCTTGATGGAATTGGTCAGTGGGAGTAATTGAATCTTATATTATTTGATTCATTAATATTGAGTGTTACCGAATTAGTTTTCAATACTCTTGGGGTTATGCTCCAGTAACACTAATCCATCTCTTTAATTGATGTTCCATTATTTTCTACAGTTGCATATATGATATGTATAGGTAGATAATTCGAATCTTGAAAAGTTTAAGATTTGAATATTTCTTTTAACCACTACAAAGATGGAATATCTACCTTTCTTAGTCCTAGGTAAACCCAAGATAAAGTCCATCGATACATCTACCCATGGCTTACTAGGTATAGGCAATGGTGTATACAACCCATTAGGCATAACCATATATTTAGCATGTTTACAAGTTAAACATTTATCACACAAATGCTCAATATCTCTCCACATTTTAGGCCAATAAAAATGTTCACTCAATAATCCTAAGGTTTTGGCAATGCCAAAGTGCCCCATTAAACCTCCCTCATGTGATTCCCTCACTAAGTTTTCATGAATACTACAAACAGGAATGCATAATCTATTCTCCATAAACAGAAACCCATCATGTATGTAGAATTTACTAAAAGCAGACTTTTCACATGCAGCATAGATAGTACTAAAGTCAATATCACTAGCATAAAGTTCTTTAATAAATTCAAACCCAAGCATTCTTGCACTCAATGAAGTAAGTAAAGCATACCTTCGCGATAGTGCATCGGCGACAATGTTTTCCTTACCTTGTTTGTAGCGGATTACATATGGAAATATCTCAACAAATTATAACCATTTTGCGTGTCGTTTGTTCAGCTTATCTTGGCCCTTCAGATGCTTCAATGATTCATGATCTGTATGGATCACAAACTCTCAAGGCCACAAATAATGTTACCAAGTCTCAAGGGCTCTCACTAGCGCATACAACTCCTTGTCATATGTAGGGTACCTCAAAACTGCTCCATTCAGCTTCTCACTAAAGTAAGCTATTGGTCGCTTTTCTTGCATAAGAACCGCTCCAATGCCTATCCCGAATGCGTCACACTCAATCTCAAATGTCTTTTCAAATTTAGGTAGTGCCAAGAATGGTGCACTGCACAACTTCATTTTCAGATCATGGAATGCACGCTCCTACTCTTTACCCTATTTGAAACCAACATTTTTCTTCACTACTTCAGTCAGTGGTGCTGCAATACTACTGAAGTCTTTAACTAATCGACGGTAGAAGCTTGCAAATCCATGGAAGCTTTTGATTTCTGTCACTGTTGTTGGTGTTGGCCAATCTTGAATTGCCTTCACCTTTTCCAAATCTACCTCGATGCCATCTGCACTCACAACAAATCCAAGGAAAAACAATTATATCCATACAAAAAGTGCACTTATCAAAGTTAGCATACAATTTTTCCTACCTTAACACATCAAGAACATGCTTTAAATGCATAACATGCTCATCTACTGTTTTACTGTAAACTAAGATGTCATCAAAATAAACCACAACAAACTTACCTAAAAATGCACGCATAACATGATTCATCAATCTCATAAATGTGCTAGGTGCGTTTGAAAGACCAAATGGAATGACTAACCATTCATACAATCCATACTTAGTCTTAAATGTAGTTTTCCACTCATCTCCATCTCTCATGCGAATTTGATGGTATCCACTCTTTAAATTAATCTTACTAAAAATTTTGGAACCATGCAATTCATCCAACATATCATCTAGTCTAGGATTAGGGTGACGATACTTTACCGTAATATTGTTGATAGCTCGACAATCAACGCACATACGCCACGTCCCATCTTTCTTAGGAACTAGAATCACTGGTACTGTACAAAGACTCATGCTTTCCCTTATATACCCTTTGTCCAGCAACTCCCGTACTTGCCTTTATAGCTCATTTATCTCATCGGGATTGCTCCTATAAGTCGGTCTGTTAGGAATGACTGCTCCAGGTATGAAGTCTATCTGGTGCTCAATACCTATAATTGGTGGAAGCCCACTAGGTATTTCCTCTGCCAGTACGTCACTGTAATACTGTAAAAGAGATGAAATAGACACATGAAGCAAATGGTTAGTGTTAGTAAAATAAATATGAGGCTCCTTATAGACTAACAATAGCATGAGCTTGCTAGCCTTGAACGATTTCCTCGTTTCACCGTCACCCATGTAGAAACTCTTTTTAGCTCTCTCTTTGTCACGCTCAACCTGATCTTCATGGACTTGTACAGGTGTAAGTGGGTATAATGTAATGGGTTTTTCGTTATGCTGAAAAGAGTATTTTTTCTTGAACCCTTCATGAATAACCTTCTTATCAAACTGCCACGGTCTACCCAAAAGAATATGTCTTGCAAGCATCAGTATCACATCACATATGACATCATCTGTGTATGGCCCAATGGTAAAGCTCAACAATATCTGCTTTGTCACACTTAGTTCCCCACAATCATTTAACCACTGCAACTTGTAAGGCTTTCGGTGTCTCAAGCAACTCAACCCCAATCGCTCAATCAAAGCTGTGCTAGCAACATTAGTACAATTGCCCCCATCTATGATCATACTACACCCCTTGCCATTCACACGGCACCTAGTATGGAATATGTTCTCCCTCTGCTGCACATTTTCATCCTCTACAGCATGTGCACTCAAAGCACGCTTGACAACTAAGGATAAGTTATTCAGTGGGTATGCAACTCGCTCATGGTCACTAGCATCCTCCAACTCTGGCATCTCCTCCTCAACCTCACTATCGGTAGAGTACACATCTCCACTCTTTTTATCAATCACTAAGGTACACCTATTGGGACATTGTGAAGCATAGTGTTCCATGCCCAAACATTTGAAACACTTTACATCATTAGTTCTAGTAGCTGCACCCTCAGGTTTTGGTTTAGTTTTGCTCGCTTCTGCAGCCTCTTTACCTTTGGCACTAGGTTCGGCCCTAGGCTTATTAAAGCCTCCACTGAACTCACCTCTAGGCTTGTCAAAGCCTCCATCTCGCTTCTCTTTCGGAACCAATTTTCCCTTCCATGCAGAAGTAGCCTGAGTACCAAATCTGGATGTTCACATTTTCTTGAGTTGTCTTTCTACCTTGATAGCCATGTGAAGCATATCCTCCAAATCAACATAGTGATGCAACTCCACCATGTTTGCAATCTCTCTATTCAAGCCCCCTAGAAACTGTGCCATAGTAGCTTCGGCATCCTCAACTACATTTTCCCTAATCATGGTAACTTCCATCTCGGTATTATATTTTTCAACACTATTGGTCCCATGATACATATGTTGTAGTTTCTGATACAATTCCTTATAGTGATGGCTGGGTATAAACTCTTTCTCATGAGACCTCTAAGTTCTGCCCATGTCTGAACCGGTCTCTCATAATTTCTCCTCCGAGTAGAGACAAGTTGATCCCACCAAATCATAGCATAATCGGTAAACTCAATTGCTGCCAGATTGATCTTCTTCACGTCTGAGTAGTGACGACAGTTGAAAATAAATTATATTTTCTTTTCCCATTCTAAGTAAGCTTCAAGAACATTCTTGCCGTAGAATGTTGGTATCTTGATCTTGATGCTACCTAGATCATCATCTACATCTCCTCGTCTACTATATCCCCTCCTATCATAATCCCCCTCTTCTGGCATCAAATGCACCTCTATCATCAAATCGTCTATCCCTCCTATCATTCCTCCTATCAAACCTCCTATTAGGCCTCCTATCATGCCCAGGCTAAAATCTCTCATCCACATCATCAAGACCATCAGAAAGAAATTGTAAGAAGGCCCAGGGGGCGACCAAAGACATTTGTAGGCAAGAAGCACCGAGGAGCACAAGGAAGACCTAACCCATCGGAATAGGAAACACATTCATTCACACATGCATACAAATCCTATACATGCAATTTTTGTTTTTTGTTCGCAGGTTTTGAAAAACACGGCAAAGACCCTAATATGAATTTTGCTGTAATATTTTGTAAATCTATTACCTTTTTTGTTTAATGAAATATTTTCATTCAAAATAAATTCGCAATCACATGCATGTTAGATATTCTATTTTCAAGTTCTAGCTTTTTATCGTTTAAACATACATTTTCATCATTTAAACACACTATTTCTTTTTCATGTTTGGCCTTTACAGAACATAGTGTTGTTGTACAAATTAACTATGTGACAAAGGAAATTGCCCGTTTATCATTTGTAATTGGATTACATGGATATATAAATGATAAATGTCCATATGATTAGTACCAGATTAATAAGATATGAGACAATATTAATCCACTAAGGTTTAATCATTAAATATCCCTAGTCGTAGTATTATTGAGACTATACATCGATAATGCGGAATAGGCTAGTATTACACTTGTGCGTGTTATGGAAGCGTAACGGCATAGTTCTCATATATTTGGGTATTGGATACTCATGCAAGTGTAATAGGAGGTTCTGTTTACCGACGGTATGAAAACAGCTTCGCTCTGGATAGACCCCTCAGAATCTCATTGGTAGTATGACTATATGTCTTTGGGAATCTGAATCAGGGTAGGTGTATTTGGTCTTAGCTTGAGACTTGCATCGCTAATACTTACGACAATCAGTATACTTTGGTTTTGGTCGTCCGGGGCATTAACAGGTTCTGTGTACGCCTTTTCTAGGTATACTGAGAATTGTAGTATATTGGGTGTGATGTCAAGATGGAAGTATCACTTCAGTCATATAGAGATTATGATCACGTAGGATACGAAACTAGTACTCTTAAGTACTGCAGTCATCGGGATAATATGACTAGGTCATTATTATCCGAATATAGAGACTAGTTACCAAAGATCCGATATATGCTTCGTACGGGGCAGACACAATTCTAGCCCCAGGCCTAGCATGTGACATTAGATACTGGATCGTAATACGTAATACTACGTATACTACGCCTGACAAAGATTATATATTCCTTTAAAGAATATTTCTGGAGAATTGGGTAGGCACGGTGCTTTGCTAGAAGCCAACCATGTCTTGTCGGTAAGAACGTGGTATCGGGTACACACGTATTTGGATAGTCCGATGACTGTATTTACTGCCAACATATCCATGGATCTCTTGGGTCGCTTCCCAAAGATTCACCGATGATATTTGACTCGAACAGAATTAATCTGCGATTAATTATGAGAGAGAAAATGAATCTGGGATTAATTACGGCAAGAATTAATCTGGGATTAATTACCAGAAAGAATTAATCTAGGATTAATTGCGTCAGGAATTAATCTGGGATTAATTCGTGAAGAAGAGAGAACGCGATTAATTTGAAATTAATCGATAACTAAATTTAATAGTTAAATTGGATTTTTCTATTTAATTTATCTATTTGGGCTAAAATAATATATTGGATATATTAATTCAAATTGGATTTCAATTCAGAATTAAAATTAGATTTTAATTCTAGCTAACAAATTAATTTAGAATTAATTTGTTAGCGACTTCCGTAATAATTTTTTCTGATGCATTATTATTTAATTAAATTGGATTCAATAACATCGCGACGGAAAGTTCGTTTAATTGGATTAAACGTAACCGAGTTCGAATTATGTTGTCTAATCCCACTTGAATTTTGAATTTAATTGGGCGGGACCCACCATTCACATCACTTGTCAAAGGTGATGGTGGTAGTTGGCAAAAGTGAATGGTTTTTAGAAAACTACTTGCTTTTAACCAACATGATTTTGGAAACCATATATTAAAACACAATTGTTTATGAAACATGTAACTATTCATCTTCTCTCTTTCTTCCTCACAATGGGTGTGACTTTCCTCTCTCAAATGGAAACTTTTGTTTTAAAATTTTCAAAAGCTAGCACTAAGTCCATATGATTAGTTCCGGAGTGAGATGATATGAGACATTATCAATCCACTAAGGTTTAATCATTAAATATCCCTAGTCGGAGTATTATCGAGATTGGACATCGATAATGCGTAATAGACTAGTATTACACTTGTGCGTATTGTGGGAGCATAACGGCCTAGTTCTCATATATTTGGGTATTGGATACTCATGCAAGTGTAATAGGAGGTTGTATTTACCGATGGTACGGAAACAGCTTCGCTCTGGATAGACCCCTCGGAATTCCATTGCACCGCTAATACTTGCGACAATCAATATACTTTGGTTTCGGTCGTCCAGGTTTTAACAGGTTATGTGTACGCCTCTTCTGGGTATATTGAGAATTGTAGTGTATTGGGTGTGATGTCAAGATGGAAGTATCACTCCAGTCATAGTGGAGATGATGATCACGTAGGATACGAACTGGTGCTCTTTTATGCTGCAGCTATCATGATATTATGACTAGGTCATGTTTATCCGATTATAGAGACTAGTTATCAGAGATTTGATATGTGCTTCGTACGGGGCAGACACAATTCCAGCCCCAGGCCTAGCACGTGACATCCGATACTGGATCGCAATACGCAATACGCAATACTACGTATACTACGCCTGATAAAGATTACATATTCCTTTAAGAATAGTTCTGGAGAATTGGATAGGCACGGTGCTTTGCTAGAAGCCAACCATGTCTTTTAAATCGGTAAACGCGTAGTACTAGGTACGTACGTGTTCGGATAGTCCGACGACCGGATTTACTGCCAAAATATATGGGGATCTCATGGGTCGCTTCCCGAAGATTCATCGATGACGTATGACTAACACATTATTAATCTGGGATTAATTAATTGAGAGAGAAAATTAATCTGGGATTAATTACGGAGATATTTTATCAGGGATAAAATATTATTTAAAGAGAGAGAACGATTAATTTGGAATTAATCGATAAATAATATATTCGATATATTATACGAAATTAGATTTCGTCGCTGAATTAAAATTAGATTTTAATTCGGGCGAATGAGTTAATTTAGAATTAATTCACTAGCGATGTGAATAGTAATTTTGCTATGCATAATTATTTAATTAAATTTGATTTAATTACGTCGCAACGGAAAATTCGTTAATTCAAAATTAGCGAACCCGAGCCCGGGAGTGTTTGCGGGCCCACTCGCATTTCGAATTCAAGTGCGGCCCATAAGTCACATCAAGCGTCACATCATTAGTCATTCAATTGATAGATGTCTTGTCACTTTGAGTGATGTGATGTCTAGTCACTTTTGATTGATGGTGGTGGTTGGAAGGCTTAAATGCCATGTACCATTTTTTGAATTTGGTATATCATTTAATTGTTTTTTGAAATCAATTACAACCAACACACTTGACATTCTTCTCTCTCCATTCTCCCTCACATTCGGACAAGGGCCAAAAACTCTCTATTCCATTTCCTTCAATGCCGTGAGCTTCACCAAAGGGAAATAGAAATTTTGTGGCAAAATTTCAAGAGTGCTAGCACACATTAGGAGTCATCCAAATGTGATAGGAAAACAAACCCTTGAGCATGGAATCATCATTCAAAGCTTGGAGCTTGGAGACCATCCATGGAGGCCTTGATCTAAAATCAAAGGAGCAAAAATTGGAGCTTTGCCGTAAGCACCTTGGAGGAAAAGCTTGAAGAATTTTTGTTGTTCCTTGCATCTTAAAAGCCGATCATTGTAAGTATGATTCCGCCATACTTCTTTGTTGTATTCACACTTATAAATGCTTAAATCGATCTTGGTTAGACCGTAGAAACCCAACAATGGTATCAGAGCCTTGTTTAAGCATGAAATTGGATTTAGGGTTAAATTGGGTAAATTTGATTTGAGCATGTTTGGATGAAATTGATAGTTGGAATATGCTTGAATGATGATAACATAGTGTTATGCATGATCAATTTGATGAAAATTGAATTGGATGAATTTTTCCCCAAATTAGTAGGCTTGGCCGAAAGTTGCTATTGCCCTAATGTCATGGTAATTTTGATTTTTGATCATTGGATGAGTTAAAATCACTTGGGAAATGTTGATTTAGGATTCAATTGGATTGAAATCGGAATTGGACTAAAAAACCCCAAATTGTCGTAAGTAATTAGCATGGAAATGATTGATTTTTTGATTCAATTGTGTTGGACATGTATTGATGATAATAAGCATGATTAATTATATAAATTGGTATTTTGGAAATGTTAATTTGGTTAATTAATTATGGCTATACACTTTAATTAATTAAATTGTGAGATTTGGAACTTTGGAAATTTAATTAGTTGGCTTAAATTTGGAATTGGGATTGTAAAGTTGTATTTGGGCTTAATGGGCTTGGTTGGGCCAAGTTTGGTTTAGGCTAATTGGTTGGATCCAATTGGGCCCAAAACCATATCCATAAAGTCCAAATATAACTAAATGGACCTTTAATTTTAATTGGGCCTAATGGGCCTAAATTGGTTTCTTGGCAAATAAGGGTGATTCCTTAAATGGGCTTTGGTATTTGGGTTTGACCCATATTGACCAAAGTCCATGCCTTAAGAAACTAATTGAAAGCCCATTGGACTTTAATTAAATTGACATTGGATGTTAATTGGGCTTTGAGACCCGTAACGATTAGATTTAGAATCTAAGTCGTAAAGGCACATTAAAAAGTGTAATTATTTAATTTAGAATTAAATATAGAATTATTATCAAATATAAATTAAATTGGATTTAATGTTGTAGTTTAATATAATTCAAGAATTCGTACTTTGAGTACTTATTCGCAAAATAAGTTTTACTCGCGCAAAATCAAATCGTTGTTTGAACATTGGATGGTCATTAATTTCATATTAATTAATTGGATTAGATTGATTGATAACATGCTTTGTGTGAATACATGGATGCGATGTATGAATAATGTAAATCGGATGGATATTAGATGGGTGAGGGCAATTTTGGAAATTGTTGTAATAAATTTAGAATTTATTAAATTGGACCTGCGTGTTCAGCCTATTACCTTTTGACTCTTTGTATTTCTCTTCTCACCTATTCCCCTCAATGTAAATGAGGTTTCTTTAGAAGTGTTATGTAATTGGGTAGAAGTAAGATTTGTGCTAGCGGGAGAGAGGAAATGGAGAGATTTATCCTAGGAACAATGTGTTAAGTATCCATCCGCATATCATTATTATTTTATTTATACGCGCCTTATTATGTTTTTAGAATGCATGTTTAAGGGTGTATGATGATGAGACCTAACAAAGATAATTAATTGGTTGCCAATTACGCGAAAAACCCTCAACACATATTAAGCGATTTTCCTTCCATTGAGTGATTCTTACTCAAGATCCAAGATTGGCACTGGTTTGTTGGCCAAAGTCAAGACCTTTGTCCATTGCAGATGTGTTTGAATCATGAAGGCTTTGTTCCATATCGTGTGTCTTGTCCAAGTTGTGATTTGTTGGCCAAAGTCAAGATCACTTCTTGTCCATCGACATCGATTACGAAGCTTTCCAAAGTCAATGGGTCCCACTTAACTAGAATCATTAAGCTTGTTGTGCCAAAGCCAAGGCTTAATTGTTTCAGAGGAAAAATGTTAGGGAATATATTGGCATATATAAGATATATGTTTCGGACTTGGATGTCCACCTACTAGATCTAGGAATTGGATGGGATCCAATTGATCTTAGAGATCTACCTAGTTAATTATCATACAATTTGTTGGCCAAAGTCAAGATTGTGTGTTATTTCACGGGATCCTAGCCCACTAGGAAACAAGGTTTCCCGAGTACTCCACAGAGGGTTAGAGGCTCGCCGAAAAATAGTGGGAGGCAAGTATTAAATTTGCAATATTCGTTTAGTTACTTGCCAATACGCGCTCATTTCAAATTTTTCGTTAATATAAATTAATAAATTAGTTGGACTAATATTTAATCGTTGTTTTAATAAAACAGTTGGACTATATTCAAACTATTTCATTTATAGTTGATTATATAATTAGATTATAGTAATCAATATATTTGAATTTAACCAATTAAATTATAGTTGATTATATAGTTGGACTATAGTAATCATTATATTAAATAGTACCTGAAATCGTTGATTGGATAGTTGCACTACAACAATCAAGATAATTGAAAGATTAGCGTTTAGAACATAATCCTGGGGGAAAATGTTTTTAAACGGCTTTAATTTTCAGATTGGGAATAAAATCTCAGGATAGTCCTGGGGACCAAGAAGTTACTTTATTTGATAGAGTGACGTCTCGAGCCTAAGCCCGGAGTTGAGCAAATAGTAGAACATGATATTTGGAATATTCATGTGATGATAACTTTAGTGCTTAATCCGTTATGCTTGCCGCAAAGACTCCTTAATTTCTTAGTCAGAACTAAGGATTAGATCCTTATAGTATGATATTGAAATTGAAGGATCTTCATAGATCTATCCTTAGATCTTAGAAGTACAAATTGCAATAGAAAACTCTTGGAGAGTTAATGGCTATACTCAATGAGACAAAGCCAGAGTTTGCAATAGGGCAAGAAGCGCAAGGCGCATCTTACTTCGACATCCCAAAAGGCCAAGGCTTGGCCAAAGGCTTCTGGGGTGTGGAAAAGAGGCAAAGGCAAAATCATTATAATCTTCTGGGAAGACATAGGACATATCCCAAAATGTCTGCCTAAACTGTGGCAAACGGGGTCACTAGAAGCGTGACTGCTGTATGGACAAGGCAGACATGAAGGAATTGAAGACGGGCAAGGCTCCGACTTCAAATATGTTTGTCATCAACATGTTCACTACTAGTATTAAAATTGGATTTTAGATACTGGATGTGGTACATAAATATACGTACTGGTGTGCAGAATCTGCTGATAAGTAGGATACTGACTTCAGTTGAGATTATCTGCGAGTCGGAAACGGGACAACAGTCGCTGTTTTAACCGTAGAAACCTAAGTTTAGGAACTACCCTTTGGGTGTGTACTTAAATTAGGAAACTGTTATAATGTAACTAGTTTGACTAGAAACATTATCTCTATATCAGGGTTTAACCCGTTACGGGTATACCTTTATATTCTAGAACACTAAAGTGTTTTATTTTATAAAGATGATATTGAGATAAACACATTAGATGTGAATAACAGTATATTTTGAATATAAATAAATCTCAAACGTATAACATGACAAACAAATAGCTCAAACTGAATAAATCCGTTGAGACTTATATGTGGAATTGTTATCTGGGACACAATAAACAAGACTCGTATATCCACACTTTTGAAGAGTGGATACTAGGACGGATTTGATTCTATCAAATAATGTATACGAATCTAGTTTATTAGGCAAAGTGCCTAAAACACCTTTTACTTGGTAAAAGTGTAAGTGCCACCGATCTGTTAGCCCTCGTTCATAGTGACGTAAGTGGGCCCATGTCTAGCAGGCTAGAGGTGGATATGAATACTTCGTAACCTTTACGGATGTGGCATCGCGTTATGGTTATGTGTTTCTTTTGAAACACAAATCAGAAACTTTTACAGTTTCGACACGAAGTATAAAAACAGATCGGCTAAAGTATTAAAACCATCACGGTTAGACCATGATGGAAAATACTTAAGCAATAAGTTTCTCAAATACTTGAAAGAGTATAGTATTCTTTCAATGAGGACTCCTCCCAGAACACGTAAGTTTGACGGTGTGTCCGAACAGAGAAACCAAATTTTTTGGACATGATAAGGTTAATCATGAGTCGCTCTGAGCTACCATTTCCTTCAAAGGATATGCATTAAACAATGCAATATTTATTTTGAATAAAGTTCCTTAAAAATCTGTTTGACAGATTTCATATTAGATATGAACAGGAAAGAAACCGAGTTTTCTCATTCCTGAAGATTTGGGAATGCTAGGCATATGTTTGGATGATACCAAACTAGAACCCAAATCGGATAAGTGCCTAAATTATAGGTTAACCTAGGGTAACCAAAGTATAGTACTTATACAACTCACAAGAGAATAATGTAATTGTTGCTCGCCATGCGGTTTTCCTAAGAGGAATACCGATATGCAGTGGTAAGTGGGAGGAAAGTAAAACTCGATGAAAATTAGAGTAATAATATTCCAGGCACCGATTCCTTAATGGAACACAAATAGTTCATCAATGATGAAACTATACCAATACTCTTCGAATACACTAGAACCACGTAAGTCGGAGAGAGTCAAAAAACAACCTGAGAGGTATGGGTTTCTGATCTCACCTCATAAAGATGTCAATCTTATTGAGTAATACAAACTGACTACGTATGAGGAAGTGATACAAGGTATCGACTCCCTATTATGGCAAAGTGCCATGAAGTCCGAAATGGATTCCACGTATATCAACCAAGTTTGGAACTAGTTGTACCAGAAGGCATTGTGCCTATTGGTACTATATTAGTCTTCTAGGAAGACATACATGGATGGAACTATACCAACGTACAAAGCTAGGCTTGTAGCGAAGAGGTATCGTTATCAACATTGTGTCGATTACGACGTAACCTTTTAACTGTTGCCATGGTTAAATCCATTTGGATAATGCTTGCTAATGCTGCATGTTTCATTTATGAAATATGGCAGCTGAACGTCAAAATCGCTTTTCTTAAACGGAAAACTTTTGGAGGATGTTTACAACATCCTGACGGTTTTGTCGTACAAAAACAAGCAAACAAGGTTTGCATGTTAATTCGATCCGTTTATGGATTGAAGCAAGCATTGCGTTCTTTGAATTATCGTTTTGATGTAATCATAATGGTATATGATTTAATTCAAAACGAAAATGATTCTTGTGTATATAAGGAGGTTAGTGGGAGCGCACTGACAGTGATTGTCCTAAAAATGATGATATGTCATTTCTTGGAAATGATATTCCCATAATAAAATCGGTGAAAGCTTGGATTTCATGAAAAATTCTCCGTAGAATACTTGGGAGAGACAACCTTTATTCTAGGAATAAAGATCTACTGGGATAGATCTAAAAGTTGTTGACACTCTCCGAGAACTCGTACATTGAACTAAATGTACGCGACCTAGTGTCTCATATGCTTTGAGCATATGGAGTCACAATCAGGCCAATCCAAGTGATAGTCACTGGATTGATGTTAAGAACATTCTTAAGTATCTTAGAAGAACTAAGGATGCGTTCTTAAGCTATAGAGAATGAGAACTTGAAGTGATTGGGTTCACTGCTGCAAGTTTCCTAACCGATAAAAATGACTATAAGTCGTAACAAAGGTACTATATAGTTTTAATAACGAAACAGTGAGTTGGAAATCTTCCAAGCAAGATATTGTTGCCGAATAAACAAAAAAAGCGGAATATTGCTGCAGCTGAGGCAGCAATAGAAGCCTTTTGGATTGATAATAATCCTAATCAGATTAGGAGTAGTTCTGTTAGCAGCTGAGCTAGGCTACAGCACAGGCTAAAGAATTAATGGTCTCATCAACGATCCAGATATATACTTCAAATATTCATCTAATTCGTTCGGATCTTACATCGTGGCGATGTGATGATCGAATAAATCGCATCAGATAATAACCTTGCAAATCCGCTGACGAAAGCATTTTCTCAGCAGAAGTTTGAGCGAACCGTACATAGTTCGGGTGTAGGACACTTGAGTGATTGGCTATAGGCCAAGTGGGAGATTGTTGGACAATTATGACCCATAGCATCACTATTTGTACAGATCATGCTGTTGTGACAAAGGAAATTGCTCTTTTATCATTTGTAATTAGATTACCGGGATATATAAATAATAAAAGTCCATATGATTAGTTCCGGATTGAGATGATATGAGACAGTATCAATCCATTAAAGTTTAATCATTAAATATCCCTAGTCGGAGTATTATCGAGATTGGACATCGATAATACGTAATAGACTATTATTACACTTGTGTGCTTTGTGGGAGCATAAAAACATAGTTCTCATATATTTGGGTATTTGATACTCATGCAAGTGTAATAGGAGGTTGTGTTTACCGATGGTACGGAAATAGTTTCGCTCTGGATAAACCCTTCGGAATTCCATTGGTAGTATGACTATCTGTCTATGGGAGTCCGAATCAGGGTAGGTGTATTTGGTCTTAACCTGAGACTTGCACCGCTAATACTTGCGACAATCAATATACTTTAGTTTTGGTCATCCAGGGCTTTAACAGGTTCTGTGTACGCCTCTTCTGGGTATATTGAGAATCGTAGTGTATTGGGTGTGATGTCAAGATGGAAGTATCACTTCAGTCATAGTGGAGATGATGATCACGTAGGATACGGAACTAGTGATCTTTTATGCTGCATCTATCGGGATATTATGACTAGGTCATGTTTATCCGATTATAGAGACTAGTTACCAGATATCTGATATGTGCTTCGTACGGGGCAGACACAATTCTAACCCCAGGCCTAGCACGTGACATCCGATACTGGATCGCAATACGCAATACTACGTATACTACGCCTGATAAAGATTACATTTTTCTTTAAGAATATTTCTGGAGAATTGGGTAGGCACGGTGCTTTGCTAGAAGCCAATCATTTCTTGTAAATCGGTAAAAGCTACTTTATATATCTATTCTTAGATCTTAGAAATACTAATTGCAATAAGAAAACTCTTGGAGAGTTAATGGCTATGCTGAAGGAGACAAAGCTAGAGCTTGTAAAAGGGTAAGAAGCGCAAGGCGCATCTTACTTCGACATCCCAGAAGGCCAAGGCTTGGCCGAAGACTTCTGGAGGTGTGAAGAAAATGGGCAAAGGCTAAATCGTCACAGTCTTCTAGGAAGACAAAGGACATGTCCCAAGATGTCTGCCTAAACTATGGCAAACGGGGTCACTGGAAGCGTGACTGCCGTATGGACAAGGTAGACATGAAGGAAGTGAAGACGGGCAAGGCTCCGACTTCAGGTATGTTTGTTATAAACATGTCCACTGCTGGTTTTAAAATTAGATTTTAGATACTGGATGTGGTACATAAACATATGTACTAATGTGCGGGATCTGCTGATTAGCAGGAGATTGGCTTCAGTTGAGATCGACCTATGAGTTAGAAACGGGATGAGAGTCACTATTTTGGCTGTGGGAACCTAAGTTTTGGAACTGCCCTTTGGGCATGTACTTAAATGAGGAGACTGTTATAATGTATCTAGTTTGACTAGGAACATTATCTCTGTATCTAGTTTAACCCGTTACGGGTATACCTTTATATTCTAGAACACTAAGTGTTTTGTTTATAAATATGATATTGAGATAAGCACATTAGATGTGAATAACAGAATTTATATTTAGAATATAAATGAATCTCAAACATATAATATGACAAACAAAAGCTCAAACTGAATAAATCTGTTGAGACTTAAAAGTGGCATTGTTGTCTAGGACACATTAACAAGATTCGTATATCCACACTTTCGAAGAGTGGATACTAGGATGGATTTGATTCTAATTCAAATGATGTCTATGAATCTAGTTTATTAGGCAATGTGCCTAGAACACCTTTTACTAGGTAAAAGTGCAAGTGCCACCGAGCTGTTAGCCCTCGTTCATGGTGACGTATGTGGGCCCATGTCTAACTAGGTTAGAGGTGGTTATGTGTACTTCGTAACCTTTACGGATATTGCATCACGTTATGGTTATGTGTATCTTATGACACACAAATTGGAAAATTTTGATATATTCAAAGAGTTTCGACACGAAGTAAGAAAACAGACCGGTAAAAATATTAAAAACATTACGGTCGAACCATAGTGTAAAATGCTTAAACATATGAGTTTCAAGATTACTTGAAAGAGTATAGTATTCTTTCATAGTGGACTCCTCCCGGGACAAATCAAATTGACGGTGTGTCCGATAAGAGAAACCGAACTTTGTTGGACATGGTAAGGTTAATGATGAGTCGCTCTGAGCTACCAATTTCCTTCTGAGGATACACACTATACAGTGCAATACTTATTTTGAATAATGTTCCATAAAAATCTATTAGACAGACCTAATATTAGATATGAATAGGAAAGAAATCGGGTTTTTCATTCCTGAAGATTTAGAAATGCTGGGCATACACTAAATGTTTGGATGGTACCAAACTAGAACCCAAATAGGATAAGTGCCTATTTGTAGGTTGTCCTAGGGAAACCAAAGTATAGTACTTATACAACTAATAAGAGAACAATGTAATTTTTTCTCTCCATGCGGTTTTCCTAAGAGGAATACCTATATGCAGTGGTAAGTGGGAGGAAAGTAAAACTCGATGAAAATCGGAGTAATACTGTTCTAGGCACCGAATCCTCATGGAACACCAACAGTTCATCAGGGATGAAACTGTACCAATAATCTTCGAATACACAAGAACCTCGTAGGTCGGAGAGAGTCAGAAAACAACCTGGTAGGTATGGGTTTGTGATCTCACCTCATGTAGATATCAACCTTATTGAGGAAGCCAAACCGACTACGTATGAGGAAGTGATACAAGGTATCGACTCCTTTTATGGCAAAGTGCCATGAAGTCCGAAATGGATTCCATGTATGCAACCAAGTTTGAATACTGGTTGATGTACTAGAAGACATTGTGCCTATTGGTATATATGAGTCTTCAAGGAAGACATACAGGGATGGCAACATATAAATGTATACAGCTAGGCTTATACAGAAAGGGTATCGTCAAAGACATAGTGTCAACTACGACAAAATTTCTTCACTTGTTTCCATGATTAAATCCATTCGGAAAATGCTTGCAGGTGCTGTATATTTCATTTATGAAATATGGCAGCTGAACGTCAAAACAACTTTCCTAAACGGAAACCTTTTTTAGGAAGTTTACAACATCCTGACGGTTTTGTCGTGCCGGAACATGCAAACAAGGTTTGCAAGTTAAATCGATCCATTTATGGATTGAAGCAAGCATAGCGTTCTTGGAACCAATGTTTTGATGAGATCATAATGGTATATGGTTTCATTCAAAACGAATATGATTTTTGTGTATATAAGAAGGTTAGTGGGAGCGCACTGACAATGAATGTCATATTCGTTGATGATCTATTGCTTCTTAGCAATAACATTCCCATAATATAATCGGTAAAAGCTTGGCTTTCATTAAAATTCTCCATGAAATACCTGGGAGAAGCAGGCTTTATTCTAGGAATAGAGATCTACTGGGATAGATCTAGAAAGCTGCTAACAATCTCTCAGTGTTTGTACGTTTTAATATGTACGCGAACTGATGTCTCATATTCTTTGAGCATATGGAGTCACAATCAGACCGATCCAGGTCATGGTCGTTGGATTGATGTTAAGAACATCCTTAAGTATCTTAGACGAACTAATGATGCTTTTTTAAGTTATGGAGAAGGAAAACTTGAGATGACTAGGTTCACCGTTGCAAGTTTCCTAACCGATGAAAACGACTGTAAGTTACAATAAGGGTACATATTTAGTTTGAATAACGGAATAATGAGCTGGAAATCTTCCAAGCAAGATATTGTTGCCGAATAAATAACAAAAGCGTAAGATTGTTGCAGCTGAGGCAGCAATAGAAGCATTTTGGATCTATATAATCCTAATTGGATTAGGAGTAGTAATGTTAGAAGCTGAGCTAGGCTACATCACAGGCTAAGGAACCGCGGTCTCATCAACGACCCAAGTATATACTTCGACTATTTCATATGATTCGTTTGATCATACATCGTGGCGATGTGATGATTGAATAAATTACATCAGACGATAACCTTGAAAATCCACTGACGAAAGCTGTTTCTCAGCAGAAAATTGAGCAACCTGTACATAGTCAGGTGTTAGACACTTGAGTGATTGACTATAGGCCAAGTGGAAGATTGTTGGACAATTATGACCCATTGCATCACTATTTATACAGAACATGGCGTTGTTGTACAAATTAACTATGTGACAAAGGAAATTGCTCTTTTATCAATTGTAATCGGATTACATGGATATATAAATGATAAAAGTCCATATGATTAGTACCAGATTAATAAGATATGAGACAATATTAATCCACTAAGGTTTAATCATTAAATATCCCTAGTCATATTATTATCGAGACTGGAAATCGATAATGCGGAATAGGCTAGTATTACACTTGTGCGTGTTATGGAAGCGTAACATCATAGTTCTCATATATTTGGGTATTGGATACTCATGCAAGTGTAATAGGAGGTTCTGTTTACCGATGGTAAGAAAACAGCTTCGCTCTGGATAGACCCCTCGGAATCCCATTGGTAGTATGACTATGTGTCTATGGGAATCCGAATCAGGGTAGGTGTATTTGGTCTTAACCTGAGACTTGCATCGCTAATACTTGCGACAATCAGTATACTTTGGTTTTGGTCGTCCGGGGCTTTAACAGGTTCTGTGTACGCCTCTTCTGGGTATACTGAGAATCGTAGTGTATTGGGTGTGATGTTAAGATGGAAGTATCACTTCAGTCATATGGAGATGATGATCACGTAGGATACAGAACTAGTACTCTTAAGTGCTGCAGTTATCGGGATAATATGACTAGGTCATGATTATCCGAATATAGAGACTAGTTACCAGAGATCCGATATTTGCTTCGTACGGGGCAGACACAATTCTAGCCCTAGGCCTAGCATGTGACATTAGATACTGGATTGTAATACGCAATACTACGTATATTACGCCTGACAAAGATTATATATTCCTTTAAAGAATAGTTCTGGAGAATTGGGTAGGCACGATGTTTTGTTAGAAGCCAACCATGTCTTGTAAATCGATAAGAACGTGGTACCGGGTACGCACATATTCGGATAGTCCAATGACCGTATTTACTGGCAAAATATCCAGGGATCTCTTGAGTCGCTTCCCAAAGATTCACCGATGACATTTGACTCGAACAAAATTAATCTGGGATTAATTATTAGAGAGAAAATTAATCTGGGATTAATTACGGCAAGAATTAATCTGGGATTAATTAATAGAGAAAGAATTAATCTAGAATTAATTGCGTCAGGAATTAATCTGGGATTAATTCGTGAAGAAGACAGAACGCGATTAATTTGGAATTAATCGGTAAAATAAATTTAATAGTTAAATTAGATTTTTCTATTTAATTTATCTATTTGGGCTAAAATAATATATTGGATATATTAATTGAAATTAGATTTCAATTCGGAATTAAAATTAGATTTTAATTCTAGCGAACGAATTAATTTAGAATTAATTTGTTAGCGACTTCCGTAATAATTTTGCAAGGTATTATTATTTAATTAAATTGGATTTAATTACGTCACGGTGGAAAGTTCGTTTAATTGGATTAAATGTAACCGAGTCCGAAGTGTGTTGTCTAATCCCACTTGAATTTTGAATTTAATTGGGTGGGGCCCACCATTCACATCACTTGTCAAAGGTGATGGTGGTAGTTAGCAAAAGTCAATGGTTTTTAGAAAACCACTTGCTTTTAACCAACGTGGTTTTGGAAACCATATTTAACACACAATTGTTTATGAAATAAGTAACTATTCATCTTCTCTCTTTCTTCCTCACAATGGGCGTGACTTTCCTCTCTCAAATGGAAAATTTTGTTTCAAAATTTTCAAAAGCTAGCACTTAAAAGAGTCAACTATGGTGATAGGGAAACTCACCCAAGTGTTGGAAACACTCAAGAAGGACTTAGAGCTTCCACTGAAATGCATAAAAAGTTTTGAACTTATCCGATCAATGTGAGTATTTTCCGCAACTCTTTTGATTTTATTCACACACAAATCACTCTTATACGATCTTGGCATGTTCTAGGAACACTTACACTTTAAGCAAATAATATCATTATCTAAAACATGAATTTTATCTATACAGTATGCTTGTTCATTTTTAAGTGATGAATGCTTATTTTTAATCAATTTATATTTCCTTTTAAGCATTTCACACAACTCATTTAATCCATTAAAAGCATCAAGTAAATCATTATATTCTTGAGAGTTTTTGGCCTTTTCTTCTTCGCTTTCAAAGAAGAAATCCTCATTCTCGATAGCCATGAAAGCTAGATTTGTTCTCTCTTTGATTTCTTCCTCCTCGGATGAACTAGAGCTAGAATCATTATCGCTCCAAGTGGAAGTAGCTTCCAGTGCCTTTTTCTTGGATTTTCCTTTGAATCTTCTCAATGGGCAATCGGTAGCTATATGACCCGGTTTATCACACCCATAGCAAACTATTTTATTGTGCTTTCATGGCCATTTTTATTCTTTTTTCTCATCCATTCTAGATTTTCCTTTAAGCTTTACGGATTTGATGAGCTTCTTGAATTTGTTGGTTATTTGTGCTAAGTCATCATCACTGTCTTCTTCATTTGAGCAAGCATCATCTATTTTTCTTGCTTTCAATGCTAGATTCCTCCTTGTTCTTTTCTCAACTTCCTCCTTTTGATCCATTTTGATCTCCAATTCATACTCAAACAATTTTCCGACCAAATCATCTAGCTTCAAAGTGTTTATGTCATTTGCTTCTTTGATGGAGGAGGTGTAGCTCATATATTATTTCGGGAGTGACCAAAGTATTTTCTTCATTTGATCGGTTGGGCCAATGATTTTCCCCAAAGCACCTGGATGGTTTATAATGATTGTAAATCTTTAAATCATGTGATCAATCTCTTCCCTGGATTCCATTATGAAACTATCCAATTCGCACATGAATTGGTAAATCTTGGATTCCTTCACTTGGCTTGTACTCTCGTTGATAATTTCTAGAGACTTCCATAGCTAATGTGCATTTCCAAATTCATGAAGCTTGTTAATTTGACTACGACCAATGGCACATAGGAGATGGTTGAGTGCCTTAGCATTTGAAGAGCTTTGTCCAATTTCCTCATCAGTCCACTCAATATGGGTGTAGAACACAGAAATCGGCGATGCTGTCCGGAGCTCGCAGCCCGGTCGGGAATACGGAGTAGCCCGCGGGAGACTAAATCGAAGAATAATGGAGTCGCCACCCAGTGTGAACTGGAAAATGATTTAAGGCCGCACTCACCCCTCTTAAGGGAAGACCTCAAACCATTGGGTTCCGAATGGTCCCTTACTTATGCCTCTTGTAATGAATGGATTTAAGCGATAATATAACGAAGTCTACGCAACATACATACGCAAGAATAACCTACATCTATGTTTGCATACAACCTATATCTAAGTTCGCATACAACCTATATTTAAGTTCGCATGCATAAAAGTAAATCGACATAACGACAATCACGTAATTTCATAGGCATATTAAATTGATAAGTGCGGAAACATAAATAAATAATAATTGTCTAAACATAAATATTAAAGAGAGATAATTAAACTCCTAATGTGAAAGAAATAACTGAATCATGAATGGACATAACGTGCTATTTCTAATGAATCATGGATAAACACAAGCTTAGATAAAACAAAATTTGTGTGTTTCTCAAGTAGTACGTGGAGTTGTATCCTAAGTACAGACCACACTACCGTCCATTCGGATTCGGCTACGAAATTTACGTCTGGGTTTCCATCCGATATACCACGAGAGATAGCACAAAATCATTCATCCCCCAACAATAACATACATAAAGAAAAACAAGAGGCATGCGAAGAAATAATAATAAATAACTGAAAAAAAGATGAATGAAAATAAATAAAAGGGTGCCCTCAGGTCTTACCTTTCAAGTCGCCTCTTGGAAGTGCGTGACGCGTCCGTCAGAAGGGTTAATGCTCCGCAACTCCTCCGGTTCACTGGTTTAGTGTTTTCCTTTGTCGCCTCGCTATTTTGGGTTGCTGTTTTCTCTATTTTGGGCTGCTGTTTTTGCTATTTTTCCCGCTATTTTTGGAATGTTTAGGGGTGTAATTTAGGGGGGCAGTTTACGGTTATGCATAGGGATTTTTAGGGACTGTTCTGCGGTAATTTGAGGCTGTTTTGAGGGATGTTTTTAGGGTGGTTTAAGGCTGTTCTGGTTGCAGTTTTTTGCGGTATTCAAGGTGCAGTTTGGGGACTGTTGGTGTTGAAATTGGGGCTGTATTCATGGGCTGGTTGTGCGGTAATTGGGGGCTGTGGTCAGGGACTGGTTGTGCGGTATTTAGAGGGGTTTCAGGGGGCAGTTTGTACGGTAGTGCAGGGGCTATTTAGAGCTGTGATTTACGGCAGTTTGAAGGCTGATGCTTCACGTATGCATAGGGTTTGTTGCTGCCGAGTTGTAAAGGGCTGGTGAGGGGGAGACGTGAAGGAGTTGTGATGAGTGGTGTGAGGTGGCTTAGTGAGTGGTCTGTCAAGTTGTGAAGAGTGTGTGCGTGGGTTTGTCTTATGTCAGTGTGTGTGTTCTTCTTGACGTGTAAGAAGAGTGTGTGGCTTGTTCAATCGGTTATAGGGGCTGTTTTGGTGTGCGCCGATAGTGTGTCGGTTGAAATCTGAGATTTTGTGCGCTGGTTGTCTTGAGTGTGTGTCTCGGCTCGTGAATGGGAAGTCTGTGTCGGTGTGTGCAATTTTTCGTGAGATGAGGCCGAGTGTGGGATGATTTTATTAGTTTGTGGCTGCGTCAAAGCCGAATGAATGTGGGGAGAGAGAGAGAGTTAGAGATATAGAAAGGGTGAAGAGAGGGATCTGATGAGTGAGGATGTGTCTTAGATTAGGGTTCTTGTGGTTCAAAGCCGAGTTAGTGAGGGAATGGCAGGTCAGAGTGTTTTGGGGTTTTTGTTTTTTTGGTTATTGCTTTGCTGTGAGAAGTGAGCCCTTGTGTTTGTGCCGTGAGGATCTCTAGGTCTTTGGTTTGTGTGTCTTTTATAAGAGTGGGTTGGGGGTTTTCCTTGTATGAGTAGGGAAAAAGATTGTGCAATAATTGGGGAATATTTAATTAGTTTGCCATAAGGAAAGGATTTGTTGAATTAGGAAGGTGATTTGTTTTAGTTTATGAAAGGGATTTATGTGATTTGATTTGATTTATTTAGTTTAGGCATGTGATTTGATTTGATTTATTTAATTTAGGAAGGTGATTTATTTAGATTTCAACATGTGTTTAATTATTTTGGATTGGGCTTGGAGGCTTGGGCGTGTGGGTTGGTGGTGTGTGGGCTTGGGTGTGTGGCTTGGTATGGGTTGTGGGGGTTTTGGGCTAAGGATGAATTTTAAAATAGAGATCCAACGAGCGAACCCGAGGCTAAGCAAACGAATGAAATCTAGCAAGGTATTGAGTTTTCTCTTCCGACGTACATTTCCCGTGACTTTCGCAACTTAAAGGGTAGTGCCTCCATACGAGGCTTATCATCGGGACTTATTCAAAAATGCAATGCCTACAGTCGCCCCCACTTTGATGGGACTTGTGCAGTGTGTCACAATGACAATCCTATCAAAGTCATGCATGTATTTTTACTTACTTGGCTCGCCAGCTGCTGCTTGACTTGCCTGTTGCTTTGAACTAAGTTGATCTGGTGGTGAGGTGCTTCAACCCCTGAGGTTCATCCCTATAAGATGTTGCGATCTCTAGGAATCCCTACCGAACTGAACTGATGAGAGTTGGTCCCCTTCCGAACCTTGCTCCATTCCCAGAGCGCCATTCCCGGCATGCTCGACCTCATACCTGAGGGGTCGCGGTTATGCTCCATTCCTGGAGCGCCATTCCCGGCATGATAAACCTCATTCCTGAGGCGTCGCGGTTATGCTCCATTCCCGGAGCGCCATTCCAGCATGCTAAACCTCATTCCTGAGGCGTCGCGGTTATGCTCCATTCCCGGAGCGCCATTCCCAGCATGCTAAACCTCATTCCCGAGGCGTCGCGGTTATGCTTCATTCCCATAGTGCCATTCCCGGCATGTTAAACCTCATTCCCGAGGCGTTGTGGTTATGCTCCACTCCCGAAGTGCCATTCCTGGCATGGTAAACCTCATTCCCAAGGCATCGCGATTATGCACCATTCCCGAAGTGCCATTCCCGGCATGTTAAACATCATTCATGAGGCGTCACGGTTATGCTCCATTCCCGGCTTGCTAAACCTCATTCCCGAGGCGTCGCGGTTATGGTCCATTCCCGGAGCGCCATTCCCGGTATGCTAAACCTCATTCCCGAAGCGTCGCTGATAGTGTAGGCTTCGGCCCTGGGATTCATTCCCGAAGACTGCAGATAATGTGGGCTTCGACCCTAGGATTCATTCCCAATACTGTTGACAATGTGGGCCTCGACCCTGGGATTCATTCCCGAAACTGCTGATAATGTGGGCCTCGACCCTGGGATTCATTCCCAAAAACTACTTATGATATGGGCCTCGACCCTGGGATTCATTCCCCAAAATTACTGATAGTGTGGGACCCGACCATGGGATTCATTCCCAAAACTGCTGATAATGTGGGCATCGACCCTGGGATTCATTCCCGAAACTGTTGATGATGTGGGCCTCGACCCTGGGATTCATTCCCCAAAACTGCTGATAGTGTAGGCCTCGACCCTGGGATTCATTCCCAAAACTGTTGATAATATTGGCCTCGACCATGGGATTTATTCCCAAAACTGCTGATAATGTGGGCCTCGACCCTGGGATTCATTGCTGATAATGCATGCCTCGACCCTGGGATTCATTCCTCAAACTGCTGATAATATGGGCCTCGACCCTGGGATTCATTCCTGAAACTGATGATAGTGTGGGCCTCGACCCTGGGATTCATTCCCGAAACTGCTGATGATGTGGGCCTCGACCCTGAGATTCATTCCCGAAACTGCTGATAACGTGGGCCTCGACACTGGGATTCATTCCCGAAACCGCTGACAATGTGGGCCTCGACCCTGGGATTCATTCCCAAAACTGCTGATAATGTAGGCCTCGACCCAGGGATTCATTCCCCAAACTGCTTGTCTTTGCCACTTTTTCCTTTTCTTCAAAACCTGCGAACAAAACAAAAAATACGTGTATGTGACGTGTATGCATGTATGCATTGATTTATTTCATATTCCGATGGGTTAGGCCTTCTTTGTGCTCTTTGGCACCCCTTGCCTACAAAAGTCTATGATCGCCCCATGGGCCTTCTTATAGTTTCCTTCTGTTAATTTTACTATAGTGATTGCTCAGCTCTCTTTTGTCTCATGGCTTAAGATTCTGTTATGTCCCTTATTCGCGGGGTGGTAGACTGGTCGCCCCCATACTTGGCTTAGCTTTATGCGCTCTACTGTTTGCACTATGTCAAGGTGGACCATGTGGTGTGACATTCCATATCATCATACTATATTACATGTTATGATCCCAATTGTTACACATATTATTGCCCTCAAAGAATGCCCAGTATTGAAACTAGAGAACCTTCAAAACATTCAATGCAACTCAAATCTAAGTTTTTGAATAATAATCTAAGCCAGACTCAAAGTGTGTGCGCGCAAAGGTTCTTTCACAGCTTGATCTTTATGTAAGCCAACTCAATGATTTCGCTTCAAAATTCGGGATCGATGGGTCAAACCTGTTGGAGTTGGTGCTCGGAGCGCCAATTCCCGGTTGTATTTCTTTATGAATACTTCTGTAAAACGTTATTATTATGAATAATATATGCAGTTTCTATAATATAATGTATCTTTTAATCTGGTAAAGATGTAATGACCTTAGAATGACTAGTCATGGTGCTGTTGCAAAAGCATCGCAACTGACATTGAGTTGTATCATGACGTTGTCATTCTCAGACAGTTCCTGGTCAAGGTTTACACTACTTGGTCAGTATAGTAAACCAGTTGAGACCGGTACATATCGTATACTGGAATATATGATTCCAATGGTTTCTCAATGAACCATAAGTCTTGGAGACTAGTATAGACGTGTACGTCTTTATATCGGATAAACACTGAACGACTAACCGAATATTCTTAATGGATGGTACACCAACGACGTCAATAAGAATCTAATCGGGTTGAGTAGCACTTGTGATTCTTAGACTTGAGATGCCACTGTGGGCACATGAGACATCTTCTACACTTAGATGGCAGTCACGTCACTGATCTATTAAGATCAGACCTCCGCCTGTTCGTTGGGTGTAGATAGATCCTCAGGGTGTCCTGTGTGTATCCAGATAGGATCCGTCAGTTCTGTGTATCAGAGCATAGGTAGTCCATATTATTAGCAATCAGATAAAAACCATGAGCCTGTGGTACAATTTAGAAGTTAGTTCTAAATGTTCTTTTTGAGATTGTTAATAGAATAGTCGACTGGATAATCCCTATAGAGATTTGACGTTTACATCTATATCTCTGTGATTTATCCGGATACCTGTGACGGAGGAATTATACATTTTCCATGACCTCGACCTGTATGATTCAGCGAGTTTATCCGTGATCGTCATAATTTACTGGTGGATAATTATGGACACGAAATTGGATATCGTGACCGATATGCCTGAATCTAAAGAGTCTAACTAATGAAATATACTCGTAGAGCACTAGGGCAACATTTATAAATAATACTGATTATTTATTAAGTCGTTTAAAGGTTAAACGTAAAATATATGTGTAGGGACCCGATAGTCATTTCCTTAATTTTTGTGTATTTGCATTTAATGTTAGATTAATTCAAATACACATTAATTAATTGTCAAATTGAGATATTTGACTAATATCATAAATATATATATATATATATATTTAATATTTAATGTAAATATAATACATATATTTAATATATTTGTATTTAATTAATTAATTAATTAATTAATTGTAAAATGATTAAATTAATTAAAGTATAGATATTTTAAAGTTATGATATTTATTTTAATGACTTGAGTTGCTTTTGTTGACTTACTTTAATTCATTAAATGGTTTGATGATTAAAATAACAAGTTAATAAAGCAAAATTAAATGAAACAAAAATCAAAATATCTATATATTATTCTTAGCTATTTTCGGCCAAGGGTATTATTGTGCAAGTATATATTGTTTTGTTTCATTTAGGGTTTGTTAACCATCAACACTTATCACAAAAACTCCATTGAAGCAGCAAAAGAAGCTTGAGAGAAAGATAAAGAAAAACAAGAAAAACTTGGAATTTTAGTAAGTTTCTTCAACTTACTATTAGAGAGGAAAGTGTTCCTTTTGTTCTAGGCTACATGCTATGATGTTCTCATGTTATTCTTTTCTTTATTCTTTGTGTTTTTTTTTTATGGAAGTTTGTGTATTGGGTTATGCATGTATAAAGTTGATAGAATGTTACTAATGAAGTAGTAAGCATTCTTTTCATAGTTTGAGAAACTTGTTGTTAATCTAGAGTTGTTGACCCATTCTTAAATGACTTAGATTTGATCTATAGTTATTTCATTGTGTTGAGACTTAATTGTAATGGAAGAAACATGATTGAAGTGTTGGATTTAACCAATTTGGTCTAATTTGTCCAATTTGAAGAAATTGAAAAATTAGGGTTTAAGACCACTTCCAAATTTGGGGTTTTCACTTATGTTGTGTATTTAGATGTGTATATGATACATATTAAATCTTATGTTGATTGGATTTCATTTGGATGTGTTTTGAACATTGAAAATGCAAAATGCACAATTTGGTGCCTAATGGAGGCTCTTGGCCTTATGGCTATAATTTGGGGGTTTTGTTGCTAATTGTATTTTGACATTTGGAACATGTTAAATTCATATTAGAAATGATTTTGAATCATTCAAAATTGTTTTGAACAATTTCGGATTAAAAATAAACAAAATGTTATGTTTAAGGGCAATTCGGTAAATTAACATAAATTTGATTTATTGTGTTTTATTTCATAATTTAACTATTGGGTAATTAAATAAATAAGTTTATTTCATTAATCCGGGAAAAAGTTTTGAAATCGGAAAATTTTGATTTTCCACTATTCCGTTGCGTTACCGGATTTCCGCTATAAACCCCTACAAAATGGTATCAGAGCAAGTTTGATTCTAGGACCCCTAATATGATTAGCCATTTAATTCAATGTTTAATCATGTTTTCTTAACTTTATACATGCATGTTATAATCTAATTTGATTAGATTTAGGGTGTATGACACTTAGCGGAAAATCCATAATTAATAAAGTTTAAATGTAATTATGTATTTGATGCATGTTATGTGGTCCGTCTTATCAATACGGATTATAAATATTTATCTGTGACTACATCCGAGACCGTGCCTCTGCTGTGAGGGTGTAGCCGATAGAGATTTATTTATACCGGATGTATATCAGATACAAGATAAATTCAAGCGAAAGCGGAATCCTGAACGTGCCCTAGCTGTCAGGGTTACGCAATTAACTTGAGTTTATCATTGACGAGTTTAACCTTGGTACGTCTCCTTGTGGGCCTGCCTTAGCAGCGACAACGAGAAACGACCAGGACCGGAAACCCAGGAGTCACTAGTGAGTGATTGACAAATGAGTTGTCTACTGATGAATATACGTAGGCGAGACCGTGCCTCTGCTGTGAGCTGAAATATATTCACGGGATCCACTTTTCACTATTTGTATTTAATTTAATTATTAAATCTTTGTATTCTGTTTGGGGATTACAGTATTGCATGATTTAGTGGGATGGGCATTTTTAGATTAAAAATCCATGATCTAGTTTATGCTTTAGATATTATATGAAACTGCTTAAATTTATGCTAACCGTTTTTCGTGATCTATATGATAGATTTTCGATGGCGGCACCATCCACAAATCAGTTTGTGGGTATGCTTGATGCAACAAACTAAAAGGCGCTGATAACTTCGCCGATTGGGATTTGGATTTGAGGATTGTCCTCGATTCCGAGAGGTTGGGATATGTTCTTGAGGGTCCACTGCCCCTTGCTGTGGCAGAGGACGCTACACCGGAAGAACGCGAAGTCTTCCAAGCTTGGAAGGATGATGATTTAAGGGTTAAATCATACATCTTAAGTTCGCTTTCACCGGGACTCAAGAAACAGTATTATGGCATGTCAGATGCTTATACTATGATGACACGATTAAGACAATCGTTTGAGAACCAAGAACAAGTTGTTATTCATAAGGTCGCAATGGAACTGTTCCATGCGCGATTGGATGAGGGGCAAGCTGTTAGCCCACATGTTCTTCAGATGATCGATTTGATCGATCAATTGAGGCAACATAATCTCCTTCTGAATGACATTCTCGGTAAGAGTGTCATTCTTGGTTCTCTCAAAGCTTCTTATCGCCAGTTCGTGATGTACTTCAACATGAACGGGATTATCTGTACCTACCAAGAGCTGCATAGGATGTTGCTCAATGTGGAAGAGAACCTCAAGAAGGGAGTACCGACTCACCCTCCTAGACCTACTTCACTTTATACTTCTTCCCAGACTTGGTCAAAGGGAAAGAAGAAGAAGGGTCTCGGTCCTCAACCACAGGCAAAGATATTAAAGCCCAAGAGGGCTTCTGAAGACAAGTGCCATCACTGCAGCAAAGTCGGGCACTGGAAAATGAACTGTCCTGACTACATTGCCCAGCTGAGGAGGGAGAGAGAGCAGCTACATCAGGTACATTTATTTTTCCAGTTTTTGATTTATCTTTGGCTTGTGAAGCCTTTACATCTAACTGGATTTTAGATTCTGCTTGTCCCATTCACATTTGCAATTCGTTGCAGGTGCTGAAGGAAAGTAAAAGACTGAATTCTGGAGAGATGCAGTTGCGATTCGGGAGTGGAGACTCTCTGGATGCAGTTGCAGTGAGAGTATGCGAGATCTCATTGCCGAATGGGACACTTTTATGAAATGACTGTCATTTTATACCAGGATGTGTAGCTAATATTATATCACTTTTTGTATTGGATACAAAAGGCTTTAGTATTAATATTAAGAACTGTTCTTTGTATTTATATGATAAAAGTAATATTCAGATCCTTTGTTCTCCAAACCAGCATGGTCATTATACATTGCAAACTTCAAAAGATATTTTAAATACTGGAATTAATAAACGTAGTTTACCTGTAATTAATAATACTGAACTTTGGCATATGCGACTAGGTCATATAGGCGTTAAACGCCTTACCCAATTGGTTAGGAATGGTTTGATACCAGATCTCACCATTGAATCATATCCAACTTGTGAATCGTGTATTTAGGGTAAGATGACCAAAGCCTCATTTCTGGTGTTGGACACCGCGCCACTAACTTATTGGAACTCGTACATTCTGATGTATGTGGTCCACTAAGTCAGACTGCTCACAGTGGTTATTCGTACTTCGTTACCTTTACCGATGATTTGTCACGGTACGGTTATGTGTATTTGATGCGACATAAATCGGAAACCTTTGAAAAGTTTAAAGAGTTCCGAAATGAAGTAGAAAAACAAACTGGTCAATATATTAAATGCCTTCGATCTGATCGAGGCGGTGAATATATGAGTGGTGAGTTCATGCATTATTTGAAGGAGAATGGGATTCCTGCTCAATATACTCCTCCAAGTACTCCACAGCACAGTGAAGTATCTGAGAGGAAAAATCAGACTTTATTGGATATGGTCCGATCGATGTTGAGTTTCATAGATTTTCCCTATTACTTATGGGGCTACTCTCTTTTAACAGCTGCACATCTTTTGAATAAGATTCCTTCAAAAGCGGTTCCTACGACTCCGTATGAGATATGGTTCGGTAGGAGACCAAATCTTAGTTACATTAAGGTTTGGGGTTGTCCTGCTTATGTCATGGTGACTCAGCAAGATAAGCTTTCGCCTCGAGGGTAAAAGTTTAGGTTTGTCGGATATCCTTCGAATACGAGGGGATATCTGTTCTATGATACCGAGCATCAAAATGTGTTCGTAGCTCGCTTCGCAAAATTTCTAGAAGTAGAATTTTTGTCAGAAGGTGGTAATCATAGACATGTTGAACTTGATGAAGTCCAACCTGAAAACAACGAACCAACGGAGGAACCTGAAGTTCAAGTAGATGAAGGACCTTCAACACACACACTCCGTAGGTCAGAAAGGGTATCTAGACCTCCTGAACGCTTGTATTTGATACAAGAAAAGAGTCTAGATGTTCTATTAGTTGAAGAGACTGATCCTTTCACCTATAGAGAATCGATGTTGGACATCGACTCCGTGAAGTGGCAAAGTACCATGAAATCCGAGTTAGACTCAATGCATGAGAATCAAGTTTGGGACTTGGTTCCGCTTCCTGAAGGAATTGTTTCTATCGGTTGTAAATGGGTTTACAAGAGGAAGTGGGGGCCTGACGGTAAGGTTGAAACTTACAAGGCCCGACTGGTAGCAAAAGGTTACACGCAGCGACCTGGCGTCGACTACGATGAAACTTTTCGCCAGTAGCAATACTTAAGTCTATTCGGATTTTTTTTTCTATAGCTGCGTATCATGACTACGAGATTTGGCAAATGGATGTCAAAACGGCTTTTCTAAATGGATTCTTGATGAAGAAATCTATATGGAACAGCCGGAAGGTTTTACATCCAGCAAAAACTCGGGTATGGTATGTAAGCTTAAGAAGTCCATTTATGGACTTAAACAAGCTTCACGAAGTTGGAATCTTCGATTCGACGAGATTATTAGATCGTCTGGTTTTCTCAAGAATTCTGAAGAATCTTGTGTGTATCAGAAGGCCAGTGGGAGCATGGTCGTATTTTTAGTCCTATATGTTGATGACATCCTAATCATTGGGAATGATTTAGGTATGTTACAAAGCGTCAAAGCATACCTCTGTAAGAATTTCTCCATGAAGGACCTGGGAGAAGCTTCCTATGTTTTAGGGATAAAACTCTATAGAGATAGACAAAGGAAGCTGATTGGGTTATCCCAATCAACGTACATAGATAAGATCTTGGAACGGTATAATTTTGGTAACTGTAAGACAGCAAACATACCGTTCAGACATGGGATTCATCTTTCAAAGAAGATGAGTCCACAAACAGAAGATGAGAATGTTAGAATGTCTAACCAACCTTATGCTTCGTGTTTGGGTAGCATAATGTATGCCATGTTATGTACAAGGCCTGATATCAGTTTCGCTGTTAGCGTAACTTGCAGATATCAGTCCAATCCAGGTAATGACCATTGGATGGCCATTTAACATATCCTCAAGTATTTTAAAGGTACTAAGGATAAGTTAATAATTTATGGAGGAAACGAACTGCAAGTTAACGGGTATACGGATTCTGATTTCCAATCGAATCCTGATGATAGAAAGTCTACATCTAGATTCGTATTTACCCTTAACGGAGGTGCAGTTTGTTGGAAGAGTTCCAAACAGGGATCAACAGTAGATTCCACCACTGAGGCGGAATATATTGCAGCTTCTGAAGGTGCAAAAGTGGTTGTGTGGATAAAGAACTTTGTCATAGAATTGGGAGTTGTCCCAATTATCGAGAATGCGATTCCGTTATACTGTGATAATATTGGAGCCATTGCGCAAGCAAAGGAACCGAAGGCGCATTAGAAGTCGAAGCATGTGGAACGCAAGTACCACATCATTCGAGAGATTGTGTCACTAGGGGATATTGTCGTGTGCAAAGTACCGAGTGAATATAATGTAGCAGACCCACTGACGAATGCCATACCTCCGAAGTTGTTTGATAAACACGTGGAGTCGATGGGTATTAGATACAATCGTTATTGGCACTAGAGCAAGTGAGAGTTTTTGTTGGGGTTGGTACTCGGAGCGCCAATTCCCGGTTGTATTTTTTTATGAATACTTCTATAAATCGTTATTATTATGAATAATATATGCAGTTTCTATAATATAATGTATCTTTTAATATAGTAAAGACGTAATGACCTTAGAATGACTAGTCATGGTGCTGTTGCAAAAGCGTCGCAACTGACATTGAGTTGTATCATGACGTTGTCATTCTCAGACAGTTCCTGGTCAAGGTTTACACTACTTGGTCAGTATAGTAAACCCGTTGAGACCGTTATATGTCGTATACTGATATATATTCCAATGGTTTCTCAATGAACCATAAGTCTTGGAGACTAGTATAGACGTGTAGGTGTTTATAGCGGATAAACACTGAACGACTCATCGAAGATTATTAATGGATGGTACACCAACGTCAATAAGAATCTTATCGGGTTGAGTAGCACTTGTGATTCTTAGACTTGAGATGCCACTGTGGGCACATGAGACATCTTCTACACTTAGATGGCAGTCATGTCACCGATCTATTAAGATCAGACCTCCGTTCGTTCGTTGGGTGTAGATAGATCCTCAGGGTGTCTTATGTGTATCCAGATAGGATCCGTCAGTTCTGAGCATAGATAGTCTATATGATTAGCAATCAAATAAAAACCATGGGCCCGTGGTACAATTTAGAAGTTAGTTCTAAATGTTCTTTTTGAGATTGCTAATAGAATAGTCGACTGGATAATCCCTATAAAGATTTGACCTTTACATCTATATCTCTGGGATTTATGCGCATAACTATGACAAATGGATTATACATTTTCCATTACCTCGACCTGTATGATTCAGGGAGTTTATCTGTGATCGTCATAATTTACTGGTGGATAAATTATGGACACGAAATTGGATTTCGTGACCGATATGCCTGAATCCAGAGAGTTTCACTAATGAAATATACTCGTAGAGCACTGGGACAACATTTATAAATAATACTAATTATTTATTAAGTCATTTAAAGGTTAAACGCAAAATACATGTGTATTGACCCGATAGTCATTTCCTTAATTTTTGTGTATTTGCATTTAATGTTAGATTAATTCAAATACACATTAATTAATTGTCAAATTGAGATATTTGACTAATATCATAAATATATATATATATATATATGTATTTAATATTTAATGTAAATATAATACATATATTTAATATATTTGTATTTAATTAATTAATTAAATATTTAATTGTTAAATGATTAAATTAATTAAAGTATAGATATTTTAAAGTTATGATATTTATTTTAATGACTTGAGTTGCTTTTGTTGACTTACTTTAATTCATTAAATGGTTTGATGATTAAAAGTAACTAGTTAATAAAGCAAAATTAAATGAAACAAAAATCAAAATATCTGGATATTATTCTTAGCTATTTTCGGCCAAGGGTATTATTGTGCAAGTATATATTGTTTTGTTTCATTTGGGGTTTGTTAACCATCAACACTTATCAGAAAAACTCCATTGAAGAAACAAAAGAAGCTTGAGAGAAAGATAAAGAAAAATAAGAAAAACTTGGAATTTTAGTAAGTTTCTTCAACTTACTATTAGAGAGGAAAGTGTTCCTTTTGTTCTAGGCTACATGCTATGATGTTCTCATGTCATTCTTTTCTTTATTCTTTGTGTTTTTGTTTGATGGAAGTTTTTGTATAGGATTATGCATGTATAAAGTTGATAGAATGTTACTAATGAAGTAGTAAGCATTCTTTTCATAGTTTGAGAAACTTGTTGTTAATCTAGAGTTGTTGACCCACTCTTAATTGACCTAGATTTGATCTATAGTTATTTCATTGTGTTGAGACTTAATTGTAATGGAAGAACATGATTGAATTGTGGAGTTAACCAATTTGGTCTAATTTGTCCAATTTGAAGAAATTGAAAATTAGGGTTTAAGACCACTTCCAAATTTGGGGTTTTTCACTTATGTTGTGTATTTATATGTGTATATGATACATATTAAATCTTATGTTGATTGGATTTCATTTGGATGTGTTTTGAACATTGAAAATGCAAAATGCACATTTTGGTGCCTAATGGAGGCTCTCGGCCTTATGGCTATAATTTGGGGTTTTTGTTGCTAATTGTATTTTGAGATTTTGAACATGTTAAATTCATATTAGAAATGATTTAGAATCATTCAAAATTGTTTTGAATAATTTCGGATTAAAATAAACAAAATGTTATGTTTAAGGGCAATTCGGTAAATTCACATAAATTTGATTTATTGTGTTTTATTTCATAACTTAACTATTGGGTAATTAAATAAATAAGTTTATTTAATTAATCCGAGAAAAAGTTTTGAAATCGGAAAATTTTGATTTTCCACTATTCCGCTGCGTTACCGGATTTCCACTATAAAACCCCTACAAACCAACCTAGATGTCTCAGTTATTATGCTGCGATTGCTTTTTCGTGCTCAATGTGGTATGATTTTATTTTTCTTTTCCTTTGTCGCTTTTTTTTTCTTTTCGTTTTGAACTTCTTCTCTTTTTTTTCTTTTTTTTTTCTCTTTTTTTTTACCACACAACCTACCCTTTAAGGTAGCATTTCTCCTCATGGTGGTCCTAATACTCGCCCATGGGTAGCTTCACGCTTATTGGTTATAGGTGGTTCACGCTTATTTACAACATGGACTAAGCCTATTATAGGGATCGTTCCATTGTCTAGAAACGACGAATTAGGCCTTCGGTAATCACGATCGTGGGGATGGACTTGGAAGCGTCCAAAAATATGCAAATATGTCGTAACAAGGCGTATCCTTTCTAGATGAAAGCCAGTGCGAATATCGGACTCATGCTCCTGGCATATTTGGATCATGTTTGGACTTTCTAAGCCTATCAATGTTTTCATACAAGTGGCACATTATCATTTTAAAGTATTCAATCATGTTATTGCGAGGTGCAAACTTGTCCCAGTTGAAAAAGGCCCAACAGGTTTACACTTTTATGATAATGTGGCTAAACAACTTCAAATGATATGGGGCCCAGAAACAAAATGGCTCATCGGTATTTTAGAAGCTTTTGGCCCAATCATCATAAGATACAAACTCGTCCAGTTTAAATGGCCCAACAAGTTCACACCTCATGAAAAAAAGTCCAAATGAATCCAAATGATGATGGTCCCAAACACAAGCATAAAAGGGATGGCTTCTATTGGTCATACAACTATGGTTCACATGTGGGTTTATAGGAGTGTAGACACAAAGGCTCCCGTCGGCAAAGGATTGCCCACAACTAGGTCTCCCCACTCAAGGGTTCGAGTGACCAAGTGAGCGTACCCTTTTTTATACGCTAAGGTACGTGCCAACGAGTGATGATACATGAATGACTTGTTGGGGTTGGTGCTCAGAGCGCCAATCCGGGCCGTATTTATGTCTGATTCATGAATACGAACATCCCCTTATTCCATAATATTACTTATTTATGGTTGCACCTCTTGTTCTTATATACATATTCGATCTGATTACGATTAGATTGAAACTAAATATGGTTTAGTGATATGTATATATTAGACAAAGGCCCGATAAATATAATGCAGTACACAGTTACAAAGTTAGTTTGTAATTGACATTGGGAAGTGTCACTGCTATATGTATATTATCAAACATAGTTCCTGGTCAAGATTTGCTAACACGGGTCGGTTAGTCAAATCCGTTGAGACCAGTACATGTCGTATATCGAGACTTGGTCTGATGTTTTATCCCAATGAACCATGAGTCTAGGGAGACTCGTATAGATGTGTAGGTGTTTATAGTGGATAAACACTGAACGGCTCACCGAAGATTCTTAATGGATGGTACGCCAACGTCAATAAGAATCTTCTCGGGTTGAGTAGCATAGTGGTCCTTCGACTTGAGATACCACTGTGGATGTATGAGACATCTTCCACACTTAGATGGCAGTCACGTCACCGATCTATTTAGATCAGACCTCCGCCTGTTCGTTGGGTGTGGATCGATCCTCAGGATATCCTGTGTGTGTCAAGATAGGATCCGTCAGTTCTGTGTACATAGCATAGGTAGTCCATATATTATTAGCAGTCTGTTAAATCTGTGGCCACAGTATACATCGGAAGTAAGTTCCGAGTGTTATTTAAAGATTGCTAATAGATACGTCGACGAGATAATACCTATAGAGATTTGACGTTTACATCTATATCTCTGGGATTATCTGGATACCTGTGACGGAGGGATTATACGTATGCAATGACCTCGACCTGTATGATTCAGCTCGTTTATCCGTGATCGTCATAATCTAGGGTGGATAGATTATGGACACGAAATTGGATTCGTGACGGATATACCTGAATCTATAGAGAGTCTCAATAATGAAACATACTCGTAGAGCACTAGAGCAACATTTATGAATAATGATGATTATTTATAAATCGTTTAATCGTTAAACGAAAAATACATGCGAACGGGCCGAACCGTTATTTCCTAATTAATGTGTATTTGTATTTAATATATGATATTATTAAATACACATTAATAAATAGTCAATAAAGGTATTTGACATATATCATCAATATATGTATTTGAGATATTTAAAGTAAATATAATACATATATTGATATATTTGTATTTAATTAATTAATTAATTATTTAATTGTTAAATGATTAATATAATTAAAATATAAATATATCACCAAATGATAAAGTTAGGAAATGATATAAGTTGCAATTGTTGACTTATACATTAAAGGAAAAGGTTGTCAATTGATTGATTTTGACTTCTTAAGATATTTGTTCAAAATTGTTTGAAAATGAAAATATCTTTTTCCTTTATTTTTCATTAATTTCGGCCATTACACTTTAAATATAAGAGTTATATTATTCTTAGTTGCATTTGTTGACTTAATTAAATATCTAATAAAGTGTTATGAAGATATTTATGCAAGTTGACTAATGTAAAGTTAAATGAAATTGAAATGAAATTGGTATATTTGTATACACATTTCGGCCAAGGGCATTCTTTGTCCTAAATATAAATTGTTTTCATTTCACTTTCATTTGATAACCTAATTCACTTTGACATAAACTCCATTAAAGAAAAACCAAGGAAGCAATTGAAGAAGAAAAGGAAAAACTAAAGAAAAACTTGGATTTAGTAAGTTTTACCAACTTACTATTAGATAAGAAATTGTTCCTTATGATCTAGGCTATAACATATGATGTTCTTAAGTTATTCCTTTATTATTCTTTGTGTTTTTGATGGATAAAAGTTTTGGTGAAAGTGTTGAGCATGTATAATGGAGAAAAATGTGACTATTGTAGTTATAAGTATTCTTTTATGGTTTTGGAAACCTTGTTGCTAATCTAGAGTTGTTGACCCACTCTTAGATGACCTAGATTTGATCTTGAGTTGTTTCATTGTGTTGAGACTTGATTGGATGGAAGAAACATGATTAAAGTAATTGATTTAACCAATTTGGTCTAATTTGTCCAATTTGAAGAAATTGAAAAATTAGGGTTCATGACCAATTCCAAATTTGGGGTTTTCATATATGTTGTGTATTTGGATGTGTATATGATGCATATAAAGTTTCATGTTCATTGGATTACATCTTGATGTGTTTTGATGCATGAAATGACAAAGTGCACAAAATGGCATAATGTAGTGCATTCGGCCAAGTGAGTCAATTTTGGGGATTTGGTTGCTTTTGGTGTTTTGATGTTTTGAACATGCTAAGTTCATCTTAGAAATGATTTAGAATCATTCAAAATTGATTAGATCAATTTCGGACTAAAATGGACAAAATACCAATATAAGGGTAATTTGGTAAATTCACTTGAATATGATTCATTTGAATTTTATTTCATAATTTGATTATTGGATAATTAAATAAATATGTTTATTTAATTAATCCGAGAAAAAGTTTTTGAAATCGGAAGATACGATCTTCCGCCGCTTCCGCTGCGTTACCGGATTTAGCCCCTAAAAACCCCTACAAAATGGTATCAGAGCGAGTCTGATTCTAGGCCTCCATAAATGATTAGCTTTATTTATTCAATGTTTAATCATGTTTTCTTGACTTTATACATGCATGTTATAATCTAATTTGATTAGATTTAGGGTGTATGACACTTAATGAAATATCCCCGCTTAAATAAGGTTTTATAGTAACTAGTATTTGGAATACTTGTTTCTTGGTCCGTCTTGTCAATACGGTTTATAAATATCTTTTCGTTGACTACATCCGAGACCGTGCCTCTGCTGTGAGGATGTAGCTGATAGAAATTTATTTATGCCGAATGTATATTAGATACTAGATAAATTCAAGCGAAAGCGGAATCCTGAACGTGCCCTAGCTGTCAGGGTTACGCAAGTAACTTGAGTTTATCATTGACAAGTTTAACCTTGGTACGTCTCCTTGTGGGCCTGCCTTCGCAGCGACAACGAGAAACGGCCAGGACCGGAACCTTGGAGTCACTAGTGAGTGATTGACAATTAGTTGTCTACCTGTGAATATACGTCGGGGAGAGACCATGCTCTGCTGTGAGTCGAAATATATCATGGGGTCCTCTTCCCATTATGGAATTCGATTTAATTATTGAATTCTCGTCTTTCCGTTGGGGATTACGGCATTACGTAAAAATAGTGGGAGGCACTGCTAAGTTTAAAAATATTCCATAACTTAGGCAGTGTATGATATTATGGAAATTGCCGCTTGTTTGTTTCCTTATTCTATAGTAGATAGAATTAAACTTTTATTTACTGCACACATATTTTGATATGTTATCTGACTAGACTCTTGGTTGCAGTTATTCTAGAATAGGTTCTAGATACTAATAGACTAGGATATTATTAGATTAGTCTAAACCATCGGGAACTATTGTTCCGATTTTCTTCAAAAATAATATGGTTAATGACTTAGTTTCTAAGTCATGATAGATAATCTAGATAGATATCCCTTTTAGGATATAATACTTTAGAGAGAATAGTTTCTTATGCAGTAAGAATGACTTGAATTAGTTCATCTAGATTCTTGACTGGCATTAAGAAAGATCCTATTAGGTATTAGTGTATTTGTTTATCTAGTAATGACGTTTCTAAGCTTTAATTACCTTTAGAGGTAATGTGTCTGACACAATTTGCTAATCAGTATTTACAATTGTTGTGAATAGTTGAATGCAAATAGTAAAGCTAAAGAAGAAATGAGATGTGTATATTTGTGTATAGAAAATATCGATTTTCACAATACTACAACTATAGGTATTGGATACCAGATCTCCCGTCTAGTTATTTAAAAATATTAGTTAAACGATTGTTTTGATTTGATATCGGAACTTGCGACTATTGGATAGTCACTTGTTCTTTATAAACAATTGTTACATATTTTATAATAACTAGTAGTGTCATTGACGTAGAGATAAACATTAAGAAAAATTATTCGGTAAAGTAAATAATTTAGAACGGTGCTTTATGGGTTTAATCACTTAAGCATTGGATGCTATCCGTATGGTGAAGGATGGCTTGATACTAGATCACACCACATATCCTTATCCATTTAATGAATATTGTATTCAGGAAAATGATTAAGATCTCGTTTAATCAATGATTGTCATTGGACCACCAAATTTATTTAACTGATACATTGGATGTATGTAGTTTAATAAACAATAATTGCTTAAGGTAGTTTTCTTTATTTCGTAACTTGGTTGATGAATTGTCATAACTTAGTTACGTGTTTCTGAAGGAACACATATTGAAAGTCTTGAAAGTATCAAGTACTTTCAATCCGTTCTGATGAAACGTAGATTGAACATTTTTTACTTGTTCAAATATATTCAATCTAAAGGTTTTAGAAAATTCTATCCTCAAAATTCATAACATGTCTTTGAACTGTTCAAAGATCTTTGATACGATCAAATGAAATTTAAAGCAATTAGTTCTAAGGTTATTTAGTGAATATGATTCATATTCAATATTATTCTTCCATGATTCCATCTTGATGGAATTGAGTAGTGGGAGCAATCGGATCTTATATGATTTGGTTCGTTTGATATTGAATGTTACCGAATTAGTTTCAATACTCTTGATGTTATACTCCAGTAACACTAATTCATCTCTCTTTAATTAATGTTCCATTATTTTCTACTAGTTGCATATATGATATGTATCGGTTAAAATTTGAATCTTGAAAAGTTTGAATCGGAGGTATAAGTAAAAGTTTATCGTTTATTCTGTTTAATAGAATATTGTATTCTATTTAATAGAATATCTTTCCTACGATTCTAAGTAATAAAATCGTTTTATTACTTGGTGTGTAACATCAGATGTTAACTATTGTAGAAAAGACTTGACTTATTGAAGTCAAATGTGAGAATGATAAATTATAAATGGAACTATGTAATTAATAAGATGAAACAACCCTTATAATCTTCCGTACAAGTCCAATAGGATAACAGAATCATTCACGAGTATTTGATACTTAATGGTTCCGTTGTTTTCTTACTGAAGAAAAATTATCCTATAACTTATAATGGAAGCGATATTTGATATCGATTCTGGAAGTTCACCATTGAACCATAGATCTAAGATTGTTCATAGCTTACTACGATCAAGTTTTGAACTTGATTAAGCTTTCATTATGAATTAGTTCATGATATGTGCTAATTGTTTGCGCAGCGAAAGCATTGTGAGCTTATTAAAGGTTTAACCTTTACAGTATGACAGTGAGAAAAGTTATACTCAGCAATCTATTGTAGATTCTGAGAAAACTTATCTCTAGTCACACTAAATGAACAATTAAAGATATATTGGTTAATGTTGATAATAAACTGTATATTTTAGCTAAAGAATGCAAAGTGGCGTTTTTGGATGACTTATTCAGATAAGAGATCAGTTGTGATTTCCTTGTTTGAAGAGTTCATTCTGGAATGGCCCTAGAGTTTGTATTCTGCTGAGATCGCAGTTTAGTGTGCTAGCTTATAGAGCCTATTGTAGACTCGGATAAGTCTTCCAGAAGTATGGTTTCTCTATTTTTGATATCGTCAGATTGTCTGATCTTGTCAAAGTATATAGAATACATATTGATTAGAAGGGTTAGTGGAGCGTATATATTACTTTCTAGTGTTATATATCTTAACGACATTGTCATTATTATAGTAATAATGAGATGTTTAGAGGTAAAAGATTTACCTAAGTCTTCTTTACTCCTTTACTCCGTGAAAGCAGTGGGAGTAGTCTCTGTTATATTTGATATAAAGTTTTATATATGATATGAAACTTGGAGACTTGTGAGATACTCCTATTAGTCGTACATTAGATATAATCTAATGAAGGACATAACAAGGCTATCTGTATGACAGTTAGTATAACTTTCGACAGTTATTGTATGTCTTATACATAGTATTCATCTTTCGTAAAGGATGATTCCTTTTTCGAAAGAGATATTGATTAGAATGTCTAAACAATATTATGTATCATTTGATGATGACATAGTGAACTTTATTACATGCGATTATCGATGTCGATTTAATCATAATTGTTACGAGTTATTTGACATCTTATAGACCATATGATGGATCTTGAAACACGTTCTTTGTGATCTTTGAGATATTAAGAACGAGTTTCTAATTCATGGAGAATATAGTCTGCAACCATTAGGGTCATATTAGTTTTGAGACTAATTATGACGTTAGACAGTCTACGTCATAAAGAGTCACAAATAATGCAGTGGGAGTGTCACGAAGGATTCTACTATTTAGTGGAATCAAATGCAACTTTTGAAGTATTGACTTATGAAGTTGCATAGTGACCTTTTAAAATAGAAGTTTTAAATTGGTGTTGTGCTTGCGGTTGTCCGCATAGTATTTTTGGATTCGATCCCTAAATACTTGGACAACTTAGTAGCTGTAGCATAATACAGATATAGTATCCATTTCATATTAATGTATAATTTAGATTCTACAAAATATGAATGATGTTGACTATGGGAAACGATGGAGTTTGTTTGACAAACTCAATAAATCAAAGCGGACTTGTTTTTGTTGCCTACCTCTTAAGTAATGGGTGAGCTTTTGAGGACCATGTGCATACGATGCACATTGAGACGTGTATATGATACCGTGGATTGGCACTAGAGCAAGTGGGAGAAATTGTTGGGGTTGGTGCTCAGAGCGCCAATCCGGGCCGTATTTATGTCTGATTCATGAATACGAACATCCCCTTATTCCATAATATTACTTATTTATGGTTGCACCTCTTGTTCTTATATACATATTCGATCTGATTACGATTAGATTGAAACTAAATATGGTTTAGTGATATGTATATATTAGACAAAGGCCCGATAATATATAATGCAGTACACAGTTACAAAGTTAGTTTGTAATTGACATTGGGAAGTGTCACTGCTATATGTATATTATCAAACATAGTTCCTGGTCAAGATTTGCTAACACGGGTCGGTTAGTCAAATCCGTTGAGACCAGTACATGTCGTATATCGAGACTTGGTCCGATTTTTATCCCCAATGAACCATGAGTCTAGGGAGACTCGTATAGACGTGTAGGTGTTTATAGTGGATAAACACTGAACGGCTCACCGAAGATTCTTAATGGATGGTACGCCAACGTCAATAAGAATCTTCTCGGGTTGAGTAGCATAGTGGTCCTTCGACTTGAGATACCAATGTGGATGTATGAGACATCCTCCACACTTAGATGGCAGTCACGTCACCGATCTATTTAGATCAGACCCCTCCGCCTGTTCGTTGGGTGTGGATCGATCCTCAGGATATCCTGTGTGTGTCAAGATAGGATCCGTCAGTTCTGTGTACAGAGCATAGGTAGTCCATATATTATTAGCAGTCTGTTAAATCTGTGGCCACAGTATACATCGGAAGTAAGTTCCGAGTGTTATTTAAAGATTGCTAATAGATACGTCGACGAGATAATACCTATAGAGATTTGACGTTTACATCTATATCTCTGGGATTATCTGGATACCTGTGACGGAGGGATTATACGTATGCAATGACCTCGACCTGTATGATTCAGCTCGTTTATCTGTGATCGTCATAATCTACGGGTGGATAGATTATGGACACGAAATTGGATTTCGTGACGGATATACCTGAATCTAGAGAGTCTCAATAATGAAACATACTCGTAGAGCACTAGAGCAACATTTATGTATAATGATGATTATTTATAAATCGTTTGATCGTTAAACGAAAAATACATGCGAACGGGCCGAACCGTTATTTCCTAATTAATGTGTATTTGTATTTAATATATGATATTATTAAATACACATTAATAAATAGTCAAATAAAAGTATTTGACATATATCATCATATATGTATTTGAGATATTTAAAGTAAATATAATACATATATTTGATATATTTGTATTTATTAATTAATTAATTATTTAATTGTTAAATGATTAATATAATTAAAATAAAATATATCACCAATGATAAAGTTAGGAAATGATTATAAGTTGCAATTTTTGACTTATACATTAAAGGAAAAGGTTGTCAAATTGATTTTGACTTCTTAAGATATTTGTTCAAAATTGTTTGAAAATGAAAATATCTTTTTCCTTTATTTTTCATTAATTTCGGCCATTACACTTTAAATATAAGAGTTATATTATTCTTAGTTGCATTTGTTGACTTAATTAAATATCTAATAAAGTGTTATTAAGATATTTATGCAAGTTGACTAAATGTAAAGTTAAATGAAATTGAAATGAAATTTGGTATATTTGTATACACAATTTCGGCCAAGGGCATTCTTTGTCCTAAGTATAAATTGTTTTCATTTCACTTTCATTTGATAACCAATTCACTTTGACATAAACTCCATTAAAGAAAAACCAAGGAAGCAAGTGAAGAAGAAAAGGAAAAACTAAAGAAAGCTTGGATTTAGTAAGTTTTACCAACTTACTATTAGATAAGAAATTGTTCCTTATGATCTAGGCTATAACATATGATGTTCTTAAGTTATTCCTTTATTTATTCTTTGTGTTTTTTATGGATAAAAGTTTGGTGAAAGTGTTGAGCATGAATAATGGAGAAAGCTTGTGACTATTGTAGTTATAAGTATTCTTTTATGGTTTTGGAAACCTTGTTGCTAATCTAGAGTTGTTGACCCACTCTTAGATGACCTAGATTTGATCTTGAGTTGTTTCATTGTGTTGAGACTTTGATTGGATGGAAGAAACATGATTAAAGTAATTGATTTAACCAATTTGGTCTAATTTGTCCAATTTGAAGAAATTGAAAAATTAGGGTTCATGACCAATTCCAAATTTGGGGGTTTTCAATATATGTGTGTATTTGGATGTGTATATGATGCATATAAAGTTTCATGTTCATTGGATTACATCTTGATGTGTTTTTGATGCATGAAATGACAAAGTGCACAAAATGGCACTAATGTAGTGCATTCGGCCAAGTGAGTCAATTTTGGGGATTTAGTTGCTTTTGGTGTTTTGATGTTTTGAACATGCTAAGTTCATCTTAGAAATGATTTAGAATCATTCAAAATTGATTAGATCAATTTCAGACTAAAATGGACAAAATACCAATATAAGGGTAATTTGGTAAATTCACTTGAATATGATTCATTTGAATTTTATTTCATAATTGATTATTGGATAATTAAATAAATATGTTTATTTAATTAATCCGAGAAAAAGTTTTTGAAATCGGAAGATACGATCTTCCGCCGCTTCCGCTGCGTTACCGGATTATGCCCCTAAAAACCCCTACATGACTGTCAAATGGATTTCTTATTGAAGATTCCCCATAGGGAGGGTGGAGCGAACTCTCTTAAATACTCTTGCCTTTTAGGCTCTTATCGCCTTTGTGACAGGAATAAACAATAGGTCCTCCAAATTAGTCCATCACGGTAAGCTTCGAGTAAATGATTATCTAGGTGCCTTAACAGCTTTTCTTTCAGCTATAGAAAGGTAGTGAATGAAGGAAGACACCAAATCATTACCTAGCTCTAATAATGCATTTGGTTAAACCCTTTGGTCCTAACCTACTTGCAGACACGGTTAAATAAAGCAAAAATCACAAACATTACAAGACATTATTTCGGGGCCGATTCTCTATCCCAGTGGAGTCGCCAGACTGTAGAACACAAAAATCGGCGACGCTGTCCAGAGCTCGCAGCCCGGTCAGGAGTACGAAGTAGTCCACGTGGGACTAAACCGGAGAATAATGGAGTCGCCACCCAGTGTGAACTGGTAAATGATTTAAGGCCGCACTCACCCCTCGCAAGGGAAGATCTCAAACCGTTGGGTTCGGAATGGTCCCTTACTTATGCCTCTTGTAATGAATGGATTTAAGCGATAATATAACCAAGTCTACGCAACATACATACGCAAGAATAACCTACATCTAAGTTTGCATACAACTTATATCTAAGTTCGCATACAACCTATATCTAAGTTCCCATGCATAAAAGTAAATCGACATAACGGCAAGCACGAAATTTCATGAGCATATTAAATTGATAAGTGCGGAAACATAAATAAATAATAATTGTCTAAACATAAATATTAAAGAGATATAATTAAACTCCTAATGCGAAAGAAATAACTGAATCATGCATGGACATAACGTGCTATTTCTAATGAATCATGGATAAACACAAGCTTAGATAAAATGAAATTTGTACGTTTCTCAAGTAGTACGTGGAGTTGTATCCCAAGTACAGACCGCACTACCGTCCATTCGGATTCGGCTACGGAATTTACGTCTGGGTTTCCATCCGATATACCACGAGAGATAGCACAAAATCATTCATCCCACAACAATAACATACATAAACCAACAAGAGGCATGCGAAGAAATAATAATAATAACTGAAAAAAAGATGAACGAAAATAAATAAAAGGGTGCCCTCAGGTCTTACCTTTCAAGTCGCCTCTTGGAAGTGCGTTACGCGGCCGTCAGAAGGGTTAATGCTCCGCAACTCCTCCGGTTCACTGGTTTAGTATTTTCCTTTGTCGCCTCGCTATTTTGGGTTGCTGTTTTCTCTACTTTGGGCTGCTGTTTTTGCTGTTTTTGCTGTTTTTCCCACTGTTTTTGGACTGTTTAGGGGTGTAATTTACGGGTGCAGTTTGCGGTTATGCATGGGGATTTTTATGGACTGTTCTGCGGTAATTTGGGGCTGTTTTGGGTGCTGTTTTTGGGGTGGTTTAAGGCTGTTCTGGTTGCAGTTTTTTGCGGTATTCAAGGTGCAGTTTGGGGACTGTTGGTGTTGAAATTGGGGCTGTGTTCAGGGGCTGGTTGTGCGGTAATTAGGGGTGTGGTCAGGGACTCGTTGTGCGGTATTTAGAGGGGTTTCAGGGGGCAGTTTGCGCGGTAGTGTAGGGGCTATTAAAGCTGTGATTTACGGCAGTTTGAAGGCTGATGCTTCACGTATGCATAGGGTTTGTTGCTGCCGAGTTGTAAAGGGCTGGTGAGGGGGAGACGTGAAGGAGTTGTGATGAGTGGTGTGAGGTGGCTTAGTGAGTGGTCTGTCAAGTTTTGAAGAGTGTGTGCGTGTGTTTGTCTTATGTCAGTGTGTGTGTTCTTCTTGACGTGTAAGAAGAGTGTGTGGCTTGTTCAATCGGTTATAGGGGCTACTTAGGTGTGCGCCGATAGTGTGTCGGTTGAAAGCTGAGATTTTGTGCGCTGGTTGTCTTGAGTGTGTGTCTCGGCTCGTGAAGGGAAAGTCTGTATCGGTGTGTGCAATTTTTCGTGAGATGAGGCCAAGTGTGGGATGGTTTTATTTATTTGTGGCTGCTTCAAAGCCGAATGAATGTGGGGAGAGAGAGAGAGAAAGGGTGAAGAGAGCGATCTGATGAGTGAGGATGTGTCTTAGATTAGGGTTCTTGTGGTTCAAAACCGAGTTAGTGAGGGAAGGGCTGGTCACAGTGTTTTGGGGTTTTTGTTTTTTTGGTTATTGCTTTGCCGTGAGAAGTGAGCCCTTGTGTTTGTGCCGTGAGGATCTCTAGGTCTTTGGTTTGTGTGTCTTTTATAAGAGTGGGTTGGGGGTTTTCCTTGTATGAGTAGGGAAAAAGATTGTGCAATAATTGGGGAATATTTAATTAGTTTGTTATAAGGAAATGATTTGTTGAATTCGGAAGGTGATTTGTTTTAGTTTAGGAAATGGATTTATGGGATTTGATTTGATTTATTTAGTTTAGGCATGTGATTTGATTTGATTTATTTAATTTAGGAAGATGATTTATTTAGATTTCAACGTGTGTTTAATTATTTTGGATTGGGCTGGGAGGCTTGGGCGTGTGGCTTGGCCTTTTTGGTGGGCTTGGGCGTGTGGCTTGGTATGGGTTGCGGGAATTTTGGGCCAAGGATGAATTTTAAAACAGAGATCCAACGAGCAAACCCGAGGCTAAGCAAACGAATGAAATCTAGCAAGGTATTGAGTTTTCCCTTCCGACGCCCGTTTCCCGCGACTTCCGCAACTTAAAGGGTAGTGCCTCCATAAGAGGCTCATCATCGGGACTTATGCAAAAATGCAATGCCTACAATGGGGCTTAGGAATCTCCACACCATAATTATCCCTCTTCATCGGTGTTTTTACACCCTGTGTGATCACCTTGAAGGATTGTGTATCTACGGCTAAAATGTAGTTAAGAAACCTCATCTTCCAATAGTTATAATCAATTCCATTGAAGAATGAAGGTCTTGTAATAGAAAATCCCTCGGTAAGATTTGACGAGTTGCTTGTAGAAGCCATGATCGTTTTCTCGGTCGGATAAGTCTTTGTTGAGAGAACCCCTCTCTGATACCAATTGAAATTCCCTACAAGCAATACAACAACCAAACTCCATATTCCCAAGACGGGGGTGTGAATTGAGTTATTGCCTAATAATGTGGAAATTAAAATCTTTGCCGATTTTAACTACTTTTACCTAGTAAGCCTTAGGGTATATTTTCTAATACAATAAATATTACCTATATGCAAGTTTCTAATATATAAGTAAATACAAAAATAAACTTGCGGTAATTAAAGAGTTAAGGGATAGAGAAAATAACACAGTGAGTTATAATGGTTCGGCCAACAATGCCTATGTCCACTCCCTCAAGCCGCGCTTGAATCTTTCACTATCAATCGAGTTTTTTTCGTGGCTCACCCGCAACCAAGAGTTTTACGCAAGGTTCACTCCAAACCCTTACACACTAACCTTTACAATTACTCAAACGATGGGATTTCACAAACCACAAGTGTTTTGATTAAGAAGTTTGTAACCACACTTGGGCGCTCACAAGGATAAAGAAGATTGTGTGAGTTGCATATCCAAGTGATCTAAGCTCACTACTAAAGATTAAGAAGATGTAGTGTGTGAACCTGATGTATGACAGTGTATGATTATGAAGGTTAAAGAAAACTCTTTGTTTTTGCCGTAGTGTAATGTATATGAAGGTTGTGCACCATTGCAAAAACGAATTGGGGCTCAATTTATAATAAAATACAAAGCAGCCCCAACTTCCATGTCTAAGACCGGTACGCCGGTCTCCAGACACCGGTATACCGTTCTGGCAAAATAACGGCTATATTACCATTTGAATATATCCGTTAAGCCGGTATAGTCACCAGTATGTGGACCGGTTTGATCGTTGCTGGTTCCAGTAAGCATGTTTTACTAATAGGCTCACAGATATGGACACCGGTATATGGACCGGTATGGTCCGTGCCGGTTTGGCAAACCGATATAGTAGTCGGTTTGATGCATGCCGGTTCCAGTGTGTATGCAATCCCCAGTATGACTGGTATTGTCACCGGTATGGCACCGATATGAAGTGTGCCGGTTCCAGAGAGCTTGCAAAACAGAGCATCTTACCGGTATGGGGACCGGTATGCCGGTCTCTATACCAAAAATGTATATATGAAGTTTAAAGGTATTTTGTACATGAACATAATGCATCTAAGTGAATGTGCTTGTTTCCTATGAACTTAGGTACTTGAATAAATAATTCACAATACATTTAGAGCCATAACCTAAGACTTTACATAATTTCTTCAATCTGCGCCAGTCTTCACATTCTTCGCTCTTCACCACCGTTGTGCTTCGACATCTTTTTGTAATGTCTCGCTGTTGTGCGTCGAAATCTTCACTCGTGTTGCATCATCAAAATCCATTACGTGATTGTGTCGCTAACATACATTATGTTCCATAAAATATAGCAGGCCTCACGCGCGGTCCTATAAAATATACTTTTAAGTTTTAAAGGGATGTTGTGATCACATAAAACCCCAGATGCACATCTCCATTTCATCCAATTCGATTGAATTATATACGTAATATCTCGATTGACTTCTCCATCCTTTTGGAGGACGGACCCGAGATACTTAAAACACTCGCTAACTGAGATTGATTGGTCGCCAATTCTTATTTTTGCCATATTACCTCTACGATTTTTGTCAAATTCACACGCCGTATGCTCTGTTTTTAACCTATTTAGTCGGTGCCTTTAACTTTTAAGGTTTTTCTCCACATTTCAAGTTTAGCCTCTATACTTTCTTTAGAGTCATCCACCAATATCATATCATTAGCGAATAACATAAATTATGACATCTCATCTTTGATATCCTTAATAATTACATCCTTCACTAAAGCAAAGTATTTTGAATCAAACGCGAGTTCTAAGCTAGTTTAAGTTAAACATTCCACCGACTTTGAAAATAATAATACTAGATATCCCAATTTAATGCTAAATAAAGGACGACTTAAAAGGAACCAACCTTGGGAATATTATGCATAAAGCTCCATGGAAAACTTCAAAAATTCAACCAATATAGGAACTTGGTGAACTAACTACAAATTAATAAGTTGGCAAATCAATCAAAGACAATAATATATCAATATTTGGGAAACTCCTTTATTAGAAATATTACAGGCATCAATTGTAAAGCCATTTAAGGAGTAACATCATTAGAACGAACAAGTCTCACACTCAAACTTGATACAAAAAGTGACATTATAACACAGTAATTTGTGATCTTATTAAATCAAACCACTAAAAAAGGAAATGAAAACAAGTACAAGCTTCATGCTTCCAAGATGTTGACATCATCTTCAGCCACCTACTAAAAAAAACAAGATGCAATAGTTCTGTCAGCTTTCTATCACAGATTCAAATAAACTCCTCACCCAAGTATTCTATTGTAAAATTTCATGGGCAAAACCAATTAAAAAATAACAAAGCACCCCTCTGTAATGTAGAATTACTTGCAAGCCATTCAAAAACACTGCAAGGGTAATACAAACACACTGGATGTTGTTTTGGTTAAGTCAGTCATAAGCAAATATTATTATTAAATATATTACCAATTAAGATCCATTATGTAACACCAAACAATTTCTCAATTAACCACAAAAATTGTGTTGTTATAGAAATCAGCTTGTCATAAATAAAACACTGACAAGTCTATCAATTTTCAAAAGGGTATTATTGCTCATCCTAGAGATATAGAAGACAGTGAGGTTAAAAAATAGCAGAAAAAGATGATGCAAGTTAATAAACAAAGAGCTAATACATTGTAATCTTTGTCAACAAGATCTCAAAAGTAAAAATTAGTTCCATATAGCACAAAATTCTCATAGAAAACACAAGTTTGACAGTCACCTCTCTTTCTTCTCATTTTGAATGTAAATGTGTTCAAGATACATGTATATATGAACCAGGATTGAATGCAATCTCACCTCCAAGCTTTTCTTTGGCACCCTTATAATTGGCCCACCAAAAATTTAAACAGTCCTTCAAGCCCCCATTGACATTCAATCTTAATTAAGAAAACCAAATTGAAGTTTTATAACTTTCCTCCATTGAAGTTGAGCAGTTAGCCACAAACAACCAAATAATAGTGAAACTGAATGAAGCAGCAACTACATAGCAGAAGGATAAAATAAAACTGCCTCACATGGAGCTATTGTTGTATTGAAACCCCATATGAACAGTGACAACTCTATACATTCAGCTCAACGACAGAGCATGTGATCAAAATGTAATTTCAAGAAAACCCTTAAATTCACACTAATAAAAGTTAATAGAATGATATCATAAAGACTATGAATATCCAAACTCTTCGACTAAATAATATGAAGTGCTCATTCCCACCCGATAAACAAGTAGCAGACTATCAAAAACAAATCCATTTTACCAAAATAAAAACACAATAAGACCGATGAATGATGCACATCAAAAGAGTATTGTAGAATATAGCATCAAATTACATTGTGAGAGCAATGAAACTGATGAGGTCATAGTCACAATAAGAATAAAAACCTAAAAATACACAAACCAATTTCATATAATAACAGAAAATCCTAAATCTAGCTCCAATTAGCAAGAAAATAAGCATAACATGTAAAACATAAAAGAAATGAAGTGAACTAACCAGCTGACCAGAGAGCGTGTGACAATGATTAGATCATAATATCAATAAAACCTAAAATTTTAGACATACCCATATCATAAAAAGCCATAAAATCCAAAATTTTACATAGAATTGCAAGGTAAACATGCATAACATATTAACAAAAAATAAAGACGAGACTTTAGCATCAAAAAATTGAGAAAAACCTAACTTTACACAGACCTATTTCAAAAAAATCAGAACATATCATAACATTTAACACAGAATTGCATAAAAACAATCATAATCTATTATATCAAAAGCAAAAAAAAAAAAAAAAAAAAAAAAAAAAAAAAAAAAAAAGATATTTCTATTATCAATTATCAAATATGTGGGGTAAGCAACTTAAGCATGATGGACTAAACAGATCGGATGGTTAAACCAAAAAAAAAAAAAACTAAAATTTACAAATTCCCATTTAATTAACAATAAACACAAACCTAACAAACAGTTGTAAAAGAAACTAACCCAGAAAAAAAATGATGAGATTTATATTGTCAAATATGGGCAATTCAACAACTGACCTTAGAGAAGCAGGAGGAGCTGAGGAGATTCAGTGAGAGGACGAAGCAGCAGAGTGTTGCTGGTGGCTATGTTGAGATTGAGAATGAGAAGGAGCGATAACCTTGATGTAGACTTGTTCGCCAACAAGATAGATTCCAAAAGCAACGAGAGCGATGCCGAGGCCTGGAGTGGCTTGACGCAGATTGCTTGTCAGCAATGGATGCTTTCTCCACTCGTCTCTTCGCTTGAAGAACTCGCCTGTGTGTCCCATTTTTTACAGATTCGCAAGAATCCCAACCCTTCCATGCGGATTTGAATGCGCTTCGTGGTGTTTTTTGAGCTTGTTGGGCCTTCCGTAAAGCTCATCTCATCTTAACAAGTAAAGCCATTGGCCCATAAATGATTGAAAACGAGCAATGTCCCCAATAATGGGAGCAAATCGAATACAAAAAGAATGCCACACGTTTACATTAGAATACGGATATTGGCATCATGTAAAAATAGAGGTAAAATTTATGTGTGAAAGGGATCTGTACTCGAGTCGATAAGGAGATAATTTTTGTACTCGTTGATTGAACATGATGTATACGGATATTGACATCATCTTATCATACCTGATCCTAGACCCGGCCACGGTTCCGATTCGGAACCGGAACCGAACCAGAACCAAAACGGTTGGAACCGGAAGGTTCCGATTCCAACCGGTTTCGGTTCCGGTTCCGGAACCGAACCGGAATTCGACCGGTTCGGTTGGGGTTCCACCCCAACTCGAACCGGTCCGAAACGGTGGAACCGAACGGTTCCGGTTAGAACCGTCGGGTTCCTGTTGAAACCGTAGGGTTCCAACAGGAACCCTACTCGAACCGGTCCGAACCGGTGGAACCGAACGGTTCCGGTTGGAACCGTCGGGTTCCTGTTGGAACCGTAGGGTTCCAACAGGAACCGTCGGGTTCCTGTTGGAACCGTAGGGTTCCAACAGGAACCCTAATTCCCCCAACGGCTAGTAGCCGTTGAGGGAGCAGGGAGCCGTTTGGCTCCAAAAGAATTAAAAAAAAATTATTTTTATTATATAAAATAAAAATTACTAATGTACCTCTAATAACGGTAATAAAACGGTTATATTTAGGGGCATTTTTGGTATCAAAAAAAATTCTAAAATTCTATAAATATGATTCATTTTTCATAATTTCATCACACCAAATTCTCAACTCTCTCATTTTCTATAATTCTCTTATTCTCAATCTACTTCAATACAATTCTCTTATAATCTTATATTCTTATTTTCTCAATCTCAATTTATTTAGTTGTTAATTTGTTATCATTCGCATCGCAATTATTCAATTTTCTTATTTTTCTTCCTAATTTCTCAAAAAAAAAAATGGCAAGCTCATCCGAGAACATAATGTCAAATATGCCAACCCAAGAGAGCGGCCCTAGTGTCAGTGCACAATCACGGAGAAGAGAAGTTAAGGCTCGGTCCTCCGATATTTTCAAAATTCTTTTACTTTGGAATATATAGAAGATGATTCACAACGAGCAATTTGCAACTATTGTGGGGTTATCTATAAATTTTCTGGTGGATACGGCAATATGATCAAGCACATGGAGAAACATCATCCGGTTGAATTTGGCATTGATACGACGTAGACTCAAATGGCCAGGTACGCATCATCTAGTAGAGGTACGAGTAGTGTAGATTTATTTAAATATTCTGATGCAAAAAATAGAGAAGAATTTGCGAAATTAACTTGTATGGCACATATTTCTTTAAGCTTTGGTGAAAAACTTCATTTTACTAATTACGTGCATAATGCTTTAAACCCTGCTGCATGTAGAATGACTCGAAACACAACAAAACGTCATATTTTCAAATTATATAAAGATGGTAAAATTATTTTAAATGAAATATTTAAAGAGATGAAAGGTCGTATTTCTATATGTTCTGATATTTGGAGTGACCATGGCAAACACACTCATACATGGGTGTGACTTGTCATTGGATTGATGCATCATTTACCATGCAAAAATGACTTATTGCATTTAAAGTTTTTGATGACCAACATACTGCACATAATATTTATAGAATAATGAAGGTAATTTTTGATGAATATGGTTTAGGAGAAAAAATTTTAACAATTGGATTTGATAATGCATCTGCAAATACTGCATCCATCAATGATTTTGAAGATTTGTTCGATAATGCTTCTGCAACAAGTGCAAGCGGAAGATGCGGAACCGGAGCCGAAGGATCAACTGATAATGATGATTGATAATTGTAAAATTATAATTTACAAAGGGGATATGTCTTAAACTTGTAATGGAACTACGTGAGCTTTGATTCCTCTCACCCTTGGAGGATACGTAGGCAACTTAAATTTTTAAAAATTTAAGCTCAAGCTCTTCAATGTAATAAATTTTTTTTATTTATAAATTTAATCTCATTTTTTTTAATTAATAATTTTTTTTTTATTTAAGCTTTGATTAATTGATTCTTCTCATTTTTTATTTTAATTAATTAAAAAAAATTAAACGGAACTGAACCGGTTCGGTTCGAGGTTCCGGTTCCACTTAAGTGTGGAACCGGAAACCGGCCGGTTCGGTTCCGAACCGGAACCGAACCGCCGGCCGAGTCTACCTGATCCATTGTCATCTATACTCGTAAGTATTCACAAATAATAAAGGGAAATTAAAAAAAAAAAAAAAAAAACTAGCATAAAGCCCGCACTTTACGCGGATTGGGAATATCTTTAACTATAATTTCATATCATAATGAATGCCCTAATGTTATTTTAGGTATTGATTTTTATAAATGCTCAGGATCTACTTAATATATATGTCTCATCTGTTTGTCTCTTAATTTTCAAATAATATTGTTAGGAAAATTTATAAAACTAACTAAAAAAAGATACCCATTTACCAAAATGAGCCACAACGTTTCTCATTTGTATTTCTAACCATAGTATCCGAAGTGTACTTCGGAGAGTATGGATTCTCTCAAGTACTTCCCGAAATTGGATAAAAATTTGGAGATCAGAAGTTGTTAATTTATTTTTTATTGAAAACTCCGGATATCCAAACTATTACTTCGAATCTCCAAAGTTTTCTCTGAAGTATTCTTCGGATTTCCGAAGTTTGAAAAATTATTTATAAAATCGAGCATTCCCAATTTGTTCTCTCTACAAAAACTTAACATTTTTTACTATATGAAGTTTCTTCATATTCTCTTAAGTCTAAAATGGAACAAATACCTCCAACTTTCTACAAATCCAAAGTAATAGTTCGGATATTCGAAGTTTTCAATAAAAAAATTTAAAGCTTCGGAGATCCGAAGTCAAATCTTCGGATCTTCGGATTTTTATCCGTCTTCGGTGTATACTTCAGAGAATCTATATTCTCTGAAGTACACTTCGGAGACCATGGCTGGAAATGCAAAAGAGAAACATTGTGGTTAATTTTGGCAAATGAATATCTTTTTTGGTTAGTTTTTATAAATTTCACATATTTTTAATCCATATTAGAGTGTCTTTCTCCTCTTCCTCTGACATGTTCACAAAATGGTTCTTTACTCCCAAGTATAAGGGTGTCGAAGTAATAAAATAACTCAGTAAGTCTGGAGTCGATCCACAGGGAATAGATTTAGTAAAATAAGATAATAATTTCAGTGAAAATAAAAAGATTGAGTTATTTGAAGTGATTGAAAAATTTTAAATTAGACTGCAACAATAAAATAAAATAATGGGATTAGGGGTCCACTTTTAATATTTCTGTAACGACCGATAGTTTAGTTACTATTACGTTGTAGTACTGTGGTATCGTTGGATGAAGATAATATAAAATAAATTATGTTGAGACTCAAATATCCTTATGAGATGACTTTGGGAACGATCGGTTAATCTTTCGAAATCCCGGGAAGAGACTGTACAGCGTACCCTTTGACAGCCCATGGTATTTTGGGCGTAACTTTTTCGTATGAACTCCGATTTTTATGAATTTTATATCGTCGGAAAGCTGAGACCGAGACCTACAACTTCCACGTTAAATATTTTCCCAAATTCGGATCAGAACTAGATCAACAACGCAAGTCAAAGTCTGAATGAATAGTGATTTCGGACCAAAATGATAAAATCTCAAAACTTCTCCATTTTTCCACACTCTTCTACATTCTTCCTTTTATCATTTAAGTCCCCCTATATAAGTGTGAACTATTCACACATCAAGAAAAGAAAAATAGAAAGAAAGAAGAAGAAAACGTACGAAGGAGAAAGAGGGGGAAAGAAGAAGAAGAAGAAGAAAAGAAAGAAAGGAAAAAGAGAAGAAAAGGGAAGCAAAAAGAAGCTTGGCATCCATGGAAGCTTGAAGAGTGGAAGAAAATCAAAAGAATGGAGGTAAGAAAACTTGACCCATTTTCTTATTTTGGAGTTTTTGAATTTGAAGATTAAAGTAGGATGATTGGCTTGGTAGTATGAGTTTTGACATTAAAAACTATAGAAGCATTGATGATTCCAAGTTTGTGGGTTTTGGGTAAAACTTGATGAAGTAATTATAATATGTTTAGGTTGATGAATTGATTTTTGGAAGATTGTAGTAAGTTGATGACTTGAATTATTGTAGTTGGATGGTTTTGGGTGTTGGACAATTGTGACCCATAGTATCACTATTTGTAAAAGACATTGTGGTTTTTGTACAAATTAACTATGTGACAAAGGAAATTGCCATTTTATCATTTTGTAATTAGATTACTTGAATATATAAATGCTAAAAGTCCTTATGATTAGTTCCGGATTATAAGATATGAGACAGTATCAATCCACTAAAGGTTTAATCATTAAATATCTCTAGTCGTAGTATTATCGAGACTAGACATCGATAATGCGGAATAGACTAGTATTACACTTGTGCGCATTATGGAAGCGTAACGGTATAGTTCTCATATATTTGGGTATTGGATACTCATGCAACTGTAATAGGAGGTTCTATTTACCGATGGTACGGAAACAACTTCGCTCTGGATAGACCCCTCGGAATCCCGTTGGTAGTATGACTATGTGTCTATGGGAATCCGAATCAGGGTAGGTGTATTTGGTCTTAACCTGAGACTTGAATCGCTAATACTTGCGACAATCAGTACGTTTTGGTTTTGGTCGTCTAAGGCTTTAACAGACTCTGTGTACGCCTCTTCTAGGTTTATTGAGAATCGTAGTGTATAGGGTGTGATGTCAAGATGAAAGTATCACTTCAGTCATATGGAGATGATGATCAAGCAGGGATACAGAACTGGTACTCTATTATGTTGCAACTATCGGGATAATATGACAAGGTCATGATTATCCGATTAAAGAGACTAGTTGCTAGTGATCCGATATATGCTTCGTACGGGGCAGACACAATTCCAGCCCCAGGCCTAGCATGTGACATCTGATACTGGATCGCAATACGTAATACTTAGTATACTACGTCTGACAAATATTATATATTCCTTAAAGTATATTTCTGGAGAATTGGGTAGGCACGGTGCTTTTCTAGAACGTGGTACAAGGTACGCACGTGTTCGGATAGTCCGATGGCCGAATTTACTATCAACATATCCAGGGATCTCATGGATCACTTCCCGAAGATTCACCGATGACGTTTGACTCGAACATAATTAATCTGGGATTAATTATGAGAGAGAGAAAATTAATCTGGGATTAATTGCGACAAGAATTTTTCTGGGATAAAATTCGAATAGAAGAGAGAGAACGATTAATTTGGAATTAATCGATTAAATAATATATTCAATATATTAAATGAAATTAGATTTCATAGCGGAATTAAAATTGGATTTTAATTCGGGCGAATGAATTAATTTAGAATTAATTCGCGAGCGACTTTCGTAATAATTTTGCGAGACATTATTATTTAATTAAATTTGATTTAATTAAGTCGCAATGAAAAATTCATTAATTCGGAATTAACGAACCCGAGTCCGAAGTGTGTGTTTAGGGGCCCACTCGAATTTTGAATTTAAAATAGGGCCCACATCAAGTCACATCACTAGTCTCATTTTTCCACCAAGGCCGAATCCTCTCCCCTCTCATTCTCTCAAATTGGCGTGAACCTAGGGTTCATAGTTGATGATTTTTGCTTCAAAAATTGCTTGCTAGCAAATCAAATGAGTCAACAAAGGTGTTAGGGACACTTACCCCTTGAGTTTGGAATTCAAATGAGGGCTTGGAGCCGTAGGTACTGTATTTTTGCATATAAGTCCCGATGATGAGTCTCACATGGAGACACTACCTCTTTAAATTGTGGAAGTCGTGGGAAACGGACGTCGAAAGGGAAGAGTCAGAAATTGACATATTGTTGGATTTAATTCGCTTGCCTAGCTTTGGGTTCTCTTGTTGGATCTCTGTTTTGAAAACCATCATTGGCTCAAAACGCCCACCAAGTCCACACACTAGCCCACACGCCCACCAAAGCCCATTAAATCACATCCAAAATAAAAATTCACACATTAAACACATGTTAAAATCCCACCAAATCTCATTCCTAAATTAAAAGATTCAAATCAAATCCCGAAAATCACATTCCTAATTAAATTAAATCACATGCCTAAATAAAAAAAATCAAATCAAATCTCATCAAACGCTTTCCTAATCGATTAAATTGCCTTCCTTAATTAAAAAAAAAATCAAATCATATAAAATCAAATCATATCCCTAATCAAAAGAGAAGAAATCAAATCAAATCAAATTAAAAGACATTCCTAATTAAAAGATATCTCCATAAATACACAAATCCTTTCCCTATTCGCACAAGGTAAACCCCAACCCTTTGCCTATAAAAAAAAGCCTAAACCCAACCTTGAAACCCCTGGCTCATTCTCACGAAAACACAAATAAAATAACCTAGCTGTTGACGCCCAACCAAGAAGAAATAAACCATGATGCTCTAAGCTAAAACACCCCCTCTCTCTCGCATCACTGCCCATGGACCACTAAAGCCAAGCCACGCACACTTACCCCACCAATCTGCATACGCCAAAATCAACACCTTAACAGCCCTTCATTCATGTCTTCATAACAGCAACCAATACTGCCAATTCACGCAAAAAACAAAGCCTCAACCTCACGCCATTGCCCCTAATCCAGCAACCAATACCTCACGCTGTTGCCCCTAATCCAGCAACTAATACCTCACGCCTCTGAATCAACAACAGCCCACTACTTCACGCCTCTGCCTCAACAACAGCCCAAGCATCGTACCCTACTCTCCTCTTGACATTCACGCACCAAACGCCCACAGCAACCCCTCTTCAATTACCACACAAACTGCCCTAAACCACGTCCAGAAACTGCCACAAAACACCCCTGAACTGCACCCTGAAACTGCCGTAAACTGCACCTAAAAAACTGCCTAAAACACCGAAACTACACTGCCCAAAATACCGAAACTGCACTGTCCAGTAAACCCACAAACCGTAAGCCAAAACCGTGAGTAGAAATAGCCGTAAAACAGCAGCCAAATAGCGAAACATCGAAAGTAAATGTTGAACCAGTGAACTGGAGGAGTTGCGGAGCATCAACCCTTCCGACGGAAGTGTAACGCACTTCCGAGAGACGACTTAAGAGGTTAGACCTGAGGGCACCCCTTTTATTTATTCTCTTTTTATTTTTATTTATTATCTTTTTATACTTCGCATGAGTATTGTTGATTGTGTATGATATGACTTTCAGATGAATGAGATATGTGTCCTCTCTTGCGGTATATCGGATGGAAACCCGGACGTAAATTCCGTAGCCGAATCCGAATGGACAGTATTGCGGTTTGCACTCGGGATACAATACCACGTACCACTCGAGAGACACACATATTTCGTTTCATCTAACCTTGTGTTTGAGCATGATTTAATTGTTAGTACGTTATTTATTTTTAAGCATGATTTAGTCGTTAGTATGTTATTTCTTTATGCATGATTTAGTTATTTTCTTTCGCATTAGGAATTTAATTTACGTTTATGTTTACGTTGTTATTTATTTTTCGTGTTTGATAATTCAATATGCTAATGAGATTATTGTGTGTTATCGTGTGTTGCCGTTATGATCACTTACTTTTAAAGCATGCAAACTTAGATATAGGATTTATTTTTATGAATGTGAACTAGATCTAGAATACTCTTGGAAATATATGTTGCGTAGACTTGGTTAAATTATTGCATAAATCCGTTCATTACAAATGGCATAAGTAAGGGACCCTTCCGAACCCAACGGTTTGAGGTCTTTCCTTTGCGAGGGGTGAGTGCGGCCTTAAATCTTTATTCCAGTTCACACTGGGTGGCGACTCCATTATTCTCTGGTTTAGTTCCTCCGTGGGCTATTCCGTACTCTCAACTAGGCCGTGAGCCTAGAACAGCGTCGCCAATTTCTGTGTCCTACAGTCTGGCGACTCCACTGGGATAGAGAATCAACCCCGAAATAATGTCTTGTAGTGATTGTGATCTGTGCTTTAGTTAACCGTGTCTATAGTGGGTTGGAAGGGGTTTAATCGAAGGCATTATTAAGGCTAGGTGATGGTTTGGTGTCTTCCTTCATTCACTACCTTTCTATAAGGAAAAGCTGTGAAGGCACCTAAATAATCATTACCCGCAGCTTGTTGTGACAGACTAATTTGGAGGACATGTTGTTTATTCCTGTCACCAAGGGGATAAGAGCCTAAGAGGCTTGGGTATTTAAGAGAGTTCGCTCCACCTTCCCTCTAGGGAATCTACAATAGGAAATCCATTTGACAGTTTGTCACACACCATAACTCGTTGGCATGTACCTTAAGGTATAAAAAAGGTGCGCTCACTTGGTCGCTCGAACCCTTGAGTGGGGAGTCCTAGTTGTGGGCAATCATTCGTCGGCGAGAGCCTTTGTCTACACTCCCATAAACCCACACGTGAACTATAGTCGTAGGACCCATAGAAACTATTCTGTTATGCTTGCGTTTAGGACCATCGTCATTTGGATCCAGTTGGACCTTTTGTCATGAGGTATGGGCTTGTTGGGCCATTTAAATTGGGACGAGTTTGTGCTTTATGGAAATTGGGCCAAAAGCTTCTAAAATGCCCATGGGCCATTTAGTGTTTAGGCCTTTTATCATTTGAAGTTGTTTAGCCATGTTATCGCAAAAGTGTAAACTTGTTGGGCCTTTTCAACTGGGACAAGTTTGCACCTCACAATAGTATGATTGAATGCTTTAAAATGATAATGGGCCAACTTATACATTCCATGCATCACACGCATTTCATGCATCTCATGCATACACGCATCATGTTAACCATTGTGTCTTAAAAGCCATCATAGATATCCGTTGGGTTAGGGATAAAAGAAGACACATCAAGAAGAGTTTAGCAAACCTAGATGTCGGGGAAAAAAGGAAACCGAGAAATAGAAAATTTTACGGCAAGGATAAAAAGACCATTGGGGGGGCCTAAAAAAAAGAAAAAAAAAAGAAAAAAAAGAAAAAAAAATTGTTTATTTTTAGTCCCTAATAGTTAGGCATAAGTCCGGTGATGACATTATTTGCTTTGGGGTGAAACCTTAGAAACGATAAGTGCGAGATGTACTCTCGTCCGATATTTTGAGTAGTTGATCTCCGCTAGACTCATGAGCAATTAATTACGGGATCTTAGCAGTGGAAGCCTGAGTGGTCGGCAAGATGACTAGTTGAAGAGATGGCGGATCAGTGAATGACCGTTTGCATGGATGTCCATCCTGGTTTACTTATGCTACGATATATGATATGGTTCGAAACGAAGAAAAGTCTCTGAAAATAAAAAATAAAAAATAGACCACCTATAACCGATAAGCGTGAAGCTACCCATGGGCGAGTATTAGGACCATCATGAGGAGAAATTCTACCTTAAAGGGTAGGTGTGTCGGAAAAAGAGAAAAAAAGAAAAAAAAAAGAAAAAAAAAAGAAAAAAAAAAGAAAGTTCAAAAGAAAAAAAAAAGAAAAGAAATAGACGAAAAAAAGAAAGAAGAAAACCATATCATATTGAGTACGAAGAAGTAATCACAGAGTATGATCAAGACATCTAGGTTGGTTAGACCCACCGATCCAATTCTCCAAGACAAAATCATCGAGTTGGCTTACTTAAGAATTAAGCTGCGACAGAGCCTTGGCACACACACACTAGGAGTCTAGTTCAGATCACGCACTCAAACAGTCGGATTTGAGTATACTAAGTACTTTGAAGGTTCTCTGGTTTCGACGCGAAGCATCCGTTGAGGACAAAAATATGTTTAGCTATCAGGATTATCTCGTGGGAGGCAATACAGTATGAACCATCACATTGTTAGTATCAGTCTTGGGGCGAGGCCCACATCAATATCTATCTGGGGGCGAGGCCCACATCAGTACCAGTTTGGGGCGAGGCCCACATCAGTATCAGTTTGGGGGTGAGGCCCACATCAGTATCAGTCTTGGGGCGAGGCCCACATCAGTATCAGTCTGGGGGCGGGATCTACATCAGTACCAGTCTGGGGGTGGGGCCCACATCAGGATCAGTTTGGGGGTGAGGCCCACATCAGTATCAGTCTGGGGGTGAGGCCCACATCGATATCAGTCTGGGGGCAAGGCCCACATCAGTATCAGTCTGGGGACGAGGCCACATCAGTACCGGTCTAGGGGCGAGGCCCACATCATCATCAGTTTTGGGGATGAGTCCCAGGGTCGAGGCCCCCATCATCAGCAGTTTTGGAACGTCACATCACATGATCTACTTTGACCTAGTGCAAGAAGTGAAGAACAGAAAGCTAAGCCAAGACTGGGGCAACCAGTCAACCACCCCGCGAATAAGGGATTTATCGAGAACTTGAGCAATGAGACTAAAGAAAACTGTGTAATCACCAAGAGAGAATCGACAGAAAGGAACTACGAGCAGGCCCAATGGGCGACCAAATACTTTTGCAGGCAAATGGCACCAAGGAGCACCAGGAAGGCCTAACCCATCGTAACAAGAAACATATCCATGCATACATGCATACATATCATATACATGCAATTTTTGTTTTGTATTTGCAGGTTTGTAGCGGCAAAGACCATCTCATCAAGTAACGGTTCGAAAATGGACCACCTCTCATCAAGTAACGGTTCCAAAATGGGCTACCTCTCATCATGTAACGGTTCAAAAATGAGCCACATTCTCACACAGCACAGTTCCGAAATGGACCACTACCACATCAGACGTCGAAAATGGCGCTCCAAAATGGAGCACAATTTGAAAAGGGACAACTATCACATCAGATGCCGAAAATGGCGCTCCAAAATGAAGCACACACAACAGATGCCGAAAATGGCGCTCCAAAATGGAGCACACACAACAGATGCCGAAAATGGCACTGTAAAATGGAGCACACATAGCAGATGCCGAAATGGCGCTCCAAAATGGAGCACACAACAGATGTCGAAAATGGCGCTCCAAAATGGAGCACACACAACAGATGCCGAAAATGGTGCTCCAAAATGGAGCACGCACAGCAGATGCCGAAAATGGCACTCCAAAACAGAGCAAACACAGCAGATGCCGAAAATGGCGCTCGAAAATGGAGCACACACTACAGATGCCGAAAATGGCACTCTAAAATGGAGCACACACAACAAATGTCGAAAATGGCGCTCCAAAATGGATCACACACAACAGATGCCGAAAATGGCTCTCCAAAATGGAGCACACATTAGACGCTGAAAATGGCACTCCGAAAATGGAGCATAGTTCGAGAATGGACAACCACCAGTGACGCCTCAAAATGAGGTTTAGCATGCCGGAAATGGCTCTCCAAAATGGAGTACATTTCAAAAATCTCAACCCAGTAACAGTTCGGAAATAGACCAACTCTCATAAGTTCAGTCGGTAGTGATTCCTAGAGATCGCAACATCTTTCAGGGATGAACCTTAGGGGCGAAACACCTCACCACCATGTCAAATCAGTTCAAAGCAACAGGCAAGTCAGGTGGCAGCTGGCGAGCCAGGTAAGTAAAAATGCATTGCATACCTTTGATAGGATTGTCATTGTCACACACTGCACAAGTCCCATCAAAGTGGGGGCGACTGTAGGCACTGCATTTTGGCATATAAGTCCCGATGATGAGTCTCACATGAAGACATTACCTCTTTAAATTGTGGAAGTCGCGGGAAACGGACGTCGGAAGGGAAGAGTCAGAAATTGACATCTTGTTGGATTTAATTCGCTTGTCTAGCTTTGGGTTCGCTTGTTGGACCTCTGTTTTGAAAATCATCCTGGGCCCAAAACGCCCACCAAGCCCACACACTAGCCCACACACCCACCAAAGCCCATTAAATCACATCCAAAATAAAAATTCACACATTAAACACATGTTAAAATCCCACCAAATCTCATTCCTAAATTAAAAGATTCAAATCAAATCCCAAAAATCACATTCCTAATTAAATTAAATCTTATTCCTAAATAAAACAAATCAAATCAAATCTCATCAAACGCTTTCCTAATTCGATTAAATTACCTTCTTAATTAAAAAAGATTAAAAATCAAATAAAATCAAATCATATCCCTAATCAAAAAAGAAGAAATCAAATCAAATTAATAGACATTCCTAATTAAAAGATATCCCCATAAATACACAAATCATTTCCCTATTCGCACAAGGTAAACCCCAATCCTTTGCCTATAAAAAGAAGCCTAAACCCACCTTGAAATCTCTGGCTCATTCTCACGAAAACACAAAGAAAATAACCTAGGTGTTGACGCCCAACCAAGAAGAAATAAACCATGATGCTCTAAGCTAAAACACCCCATCTCTCTCGCATCACTGCCCCTGGACCACTAAAGCCAAGCCACTCACACTTACCCCACCAATCTGCGTACGCTAAAATCAACACCTTAACAACCCTTCATTCACGTCTTCGTAACAGCAATCAAAACTGCCAATTCACGTAAAAAAAAAAAAAAAAGCCTCAACCTCACGCCATTGCCCCTAATCCGGCAACCAATACCTCACGCCGTTGCCCCTAATCCAGCAACCAATACCTCACGCCTCTGAATCAACAACAGCCCACTACTTCACGCCTCTGCCTCAACAACAGCCCAAGCATCGTACCCTACTCTCCTCTTGACATTCACGCACCAAACGCCCACAGCAACCCCTCTTCAATTACCACACAAACTGCCCTAAACCACGTCCAGAAACTGCCACAAAACACCCCTGAACTGCACCCTGAAACTGCCGTAAACTGCACCTAAAAAACTGCCTAAAACATCGAAACTACACTGCCCAAAATACCGAAACTGCACTGTCCAGTAAACCACAAACCGTAAGCCAAAACCGTGAGTAGAAATAGCCGTAAAACAGCAGCCCAAATAGCGAAACATCGAAAGTAAATGTTGAACCAGTGAACTGGAGGAGTTGCAGAGCATCAACCCTTCCGACGGAAGTGTAACGCACTTCCGAGAGACGACTTAAGAGGTTAGACCTGAGGGCACCCCTTTTATTTATTCTCTTTTTATTTTTATTTATTATCTTTTTTATACTTCGCATGAGTATTGTTGATTGGTGTATGATATGACTTTCAGATGAATGAGATATGTGTCCTCTCTTGCGGTATATCGGATGGAAACCCGGACGTAAATTCCGTAGCCGAATCCGAATGGACAGTATTGCGGTTTGCACTCGGGATACAATACCACCTACCACTCGAGAGACACACATATTTCTTTTCATCTAACCTTGTGTTTGAGCATGATTTAATCGTTAGTACGTTATTTATTTTTAAGCATGATTTAGTCGTTAGTATGTTATTTCTTTATGCATGATTTAGTTATTTTCTTTCGCATTAGGAATTAATTTATGTTTATGTTTATGTTGTTATTTATTTTTTGTGTTTCATAATTCAATATGCTCATGAGATTATTGTGTGTTATCGTGTGTTTCCGTTATGATCACTTACTTTTAAAGCATGCAAACTTAGATATAGGATTTATTTTTATGAATGTGAACTAGATCTAGAATACTCTTGGGAATATATGTTGCGTAGACTTGGTTAAATTATTGCATAAATCTGTTCATTACAAGTGGCATAAGTATGGGACCATTCCGAACCCAACGGTTTGAGGTCTTCCCTTGCGAGGGGTGAGTGCGGCCTTAAATCTTTATTCCAGTTCACACTGGGTGGCGACTCCATTATTTTCCGGTTTAGTTCCTCCGTGGGCTATTCCGTACTCTCGACTAGGCTGCGAGCCTAGAACAGCGTCACCAATTTCTATGTCCTACATGAGCATTTCTCAAGGAGGCAAAATTTTTGTATTCTCTACATCCACTTATCCGCTCAATGTAAGTATTTTCCGCAAACTTACTTTGTTTATTTACATAAATTTTATGCTTAATAGATCCTTGGCATGTTCTAGGAGAACCCAACAATGGTATCAGAGCCAATTTTAAGCATGAAATAATTAGGGTTCATAGACTTTATTTGGGGATTTTGTGATTTGAGCATGATATCTTCAAATTGAATGTTTGGTTATGCTTAGATTATTATAACTTAGAGTTATGCATGATTAATTTTGAGAAAAAATGATTAGATTAATTTTCCCCAAATTAGATGCCATGGCCGAATATGATGGACCTTAGAAGCTCACGGTGATTTTGAATTTTGGACCATTGGATGTGTTTAAATGCATGAGATATATTTATTTGTGATTTAATTGGATTGAAATCAAAATTGGATATAAAAATGCTATATTGCCGTGAGTATTGGAAGCATTGAATGAGTTGATTTTGCTTCAATTGTGTTGGACATGAATTAAACATATTAAAGCATGATTAATTAGGTAAATTGGTGTTTTGGAAATATTAATTTAAATAATTAATTATGGCTAATACACTTTAATTAAAAATTGTGATATTTGGAATATATTGTAATTAAATAAATTATCCTTTAATTTTGAATTGGGCTAATATTGTTGTATTTGGGCTTAATGGGCTTGGTTGAGCCAAGTTGGTTATGACAATTGGATTGGATCCAAATTGGGCCTAAAAACCAACCTAAAGTCCAAATAGAATAATTGGGCCTTTAAATATTTACTTGGGCCTAATGGGCCAAAATTAATTTTATGGCAAAGGGTGATTCCTTATTGGGCTTTGGTTGCCAAAGTCCAAGCCTTATGAAATTAATTAAAAGCCCATTGGACTTTAATTAAATTGACATTGGATGTTAATTGGGCCTTTGAGACCCATTTAGATTGGATTTATAATCTAAGTCTAAAAGGCACATAATTAAGTGTAATTATTTAATTTAGAATTAAATATGAATTAGTATTAAATACGAATTAAATTGAATTAATATTGTAGTTAAATCAAATCGTTGTTTGAACATTGGATTATCATTAATTCAAAGATTAATTAATTGGATTAGATTGATTGAATAACATGCTTTGTGTGAATACATGGATATATTGTATGAATAATGTATATCAGATGGATATTAGATGGGTGAGGCCAATTTTGGAAATTGTTGTAATAAATTTAGAATTTATTAAATTGGACATGCGTGTCCAGCCTTTATATCTTGACTCTTTGTACTTCTCTTCTCACCAATTCCCCTCAATGTAAATGAGGTTTCTTTATTGTATTATGTAATTGGGTAGAAGTAAGTATAGTGCTAGCCAGGGAGAGGAAAAAAGAGAGATTTGTTCTATGAACAATTTGTTGAATATCCATCCACATATCGTTATTATTTATTTCGCGCCTTATTATGCTTTTAGAATGCATGCTTAAGGGTGTATGATGAGACCTAATCAAAGATAATAAATTGGTTTCCAATTTACGCGAAAAACCCTCAAACAAATATTAAGCATTTCCTTCCATTGAGTGGTTCTCTCTCAAGATCCAAGATTGTCATTGGTTTGTTGGCCAAAGTCAAGATCAATGTCCATCGCGGATGTGTTTGAACCACGAAAGCTTTGTTCCATATCGCATGTCTTGGGCAAGTTGTGATTTGTTGGCCAAAGTCAATGTCACTTCTTGTTCATCGACATGGATTACGAAGCTTTCCCACTGTCAATGGGTCCCGCTTAACTGGAATCATTAAGCTTGTTGAGCCAAAGCTAAGGCTTAGTTGATTCAGAGGAAAAGGTTAGGAAATATATTGGATATATTGGCATATATGTTGTATATATGTTTCGGACTTGGAGGTTCACCTACCGGATCTAGGAATTGGATGGGATCCAATTGATCATAGAGATCTACCTAGTTAAATATCATACAGCTTGTTGGCCAAAGTCAAGGTTGTGTGTTATTTAACGGGATCCTAGCCCACTAGGAAACTAGGTTTCCCGAGTACTCAACAGAGGGTTAGAGGCTCGCTGAAAAATAGTGGGAGGCTAGTATTGAATTTTTAATTTCGTTCAAATACTTGCCAATACGCGCTTTCAATTATTTTTGTCATTTTATATATTTATTAGTTGGACTAATATTTATTATTTTATTGTAACAGTTGGACTGTACCCAAAAATCGTTAATTGAATAGTTAGACTATTGCAATTAAGATGGCGGAAAGATCAACGTTAGGGACATTATCATGGGCGAAAATGTCTTTAATGGTGCGAACTTTCCTGACTGGGATATGAACCTCAGGATTGTCCGGGGGCCGAGAAGATGCTCTATACGATAGAGAGACCTCTCGGGCCTAAGCCCGGAATTGAGCAGCCGCTTGAGCTTTGGAAGACTCACACGATGACAACTCAACTGCTTCAATCTGTCATGCTCGCTGCAATGACCCCTCAATTTCATCGCAGAACAAGGGATTGGATCACTATACTATGATGGCAAAATTGAAGGACCTTCATCGATCTAACCTTAGATCGCAAATGTATGAATTGCAGAAGAAGCTTTTTCGCTCTTGAATGTCAGATGGTACATTTGTCGAGCACCATGTGTCACAGATGATTGCTGACATCGAACAGCTAGGTCAGCTAGGCATAACCTTTGAGGCTGAGACTTCTATATATTTGATCTTGCAGTCTCTTCCTGACAGCTGGAGCGGGTTCATCATGAACTACAATATGATGAACCAAGATCATACTCTTGGAGAGTTGATGGCAATGCTGCGTGAAGTAGAAAATGAGCTTTTAAAGGGCAAAAAACACGAGGCGCACTTCGCTTCGACATCTCAGTCTGCCAAGGCTTGGCCAAAGGCTACTGGAGGCGTGAAGAAGAAGAAGAAGAGAAAGGGCAAAGCCAAATCATCAAAGTCTTATGGGAAGGCAAATGACAAATCCCAAGATGTCTGCCTACAGTGTGGCAAACGGGGTCACTGGAAGCGTGACTTCCGTGAGTACAAGGCGCACATGAAGGAAATCAAAGCGGGCAAGGCACCGGCTTCAGGTATGTTTGTTATTGAAATAAACATGTCTACTTCTAGTTTTAAAAATTGGATTTTTGATTCTGGTTGTGGTACTCATATATGTACTGATGTGCAGGATCTGCAGATTAGCAGGAGACTGGCTTCAGGAGAGATAGACCTCCGAGTTGGAAATGGGACTAGAGTCGCCGTTTTGGCTGTTGGGACCTATATTTGGAACTGCCCTCAGGGCATGTACTTACTTTATCAGACTGCTATTATGTACCTAGTTTGACTACGAATATTATTTCTGTATCTTGTTTAGCCCAATGTGGGTATACTTTTGTATTCAGAGAAACACATGGTGTTTTTTTTATAAAAATGATATTGAGATATGTAGTGCTGATGTTAATAATGGTCTTTATATTTTGAATATAAATCAATCTCAAACATATAACGTAACAAACAAAAGGCTTAAATTAAGTAAAAAGATGAAACTTATATGTGGCATTGTCGTCTGGGACACATTAACAAGACTCGTATATCCACACTTTCGAAGAGTGGGTACTTGGACGGATTTGATCCAAATTCATATGACGTCTGCGAATCTTGTTTATTAGGCAAAAAGCCTAAAACACCTTTTAGCGGTAAAGGTGCACGTGCCACCGAACTGTTAGCCCTCGTTCATAGTGACGTATGTGGGCCCATGTCTAGCAGGCAGGCTAGAGGTGGATATGAATACTTCGTAACCTTTACGGATGATGCATCGCGTTATGGTTATGTGTATCTTATGAGACACAAGTCGGAAACCTTTGAGAAATTCAAAGAGTTTCGACACGAAGTAAGAAAAACAGACCGGTAAAAGTATTAAAATATTACGGTCGGACCGTGGTGGAGAATACTTGAGCAATGAGTTTCTCGATTACTTGAAAGAGTATGGTATTCTTTCAAAGTGGACTCCTCCCGGAACACCTCAATTAAACGGGTGTGTCCGAACGGAGAAACCAAACTTTGTTGGACATGGTAAGGTCTATGATGAGTCGCACAGAGCTACCAATTTCCTTCTGGGGATATGCATTGAACAGTGCAATACTTATTTTGAATAAGGTTCCGTCAAAGTCTGTTCAACAGACTCCATATGAAATATGGACAGGAAGAAACCGGGTTTCTCATTCCTGAAGATTTGGGGATGCTGGGCATACGTTAAACGTTTGGATGGTACCAAACTAGAACCCAAATCGGATAAGTGCCTTTGTAGGTTATCCTAGGGAAACCAAAGGATATTACTTCTACCACCCACAAGAGAACAAAGTATTTGTTGCTCTACATGCGGTTTTCCTCGAAAAGGAATTCCTAAATGCAGTGGTAAGTGGGAGGAAAGTAGAACTCGATGAAAGTCGAAGTGATACTGTTCCTGGCACTGATTCCTTAACGGAACACGAACAGTTCATCAGGGATGATAGACTGTACCACAATCTTCTAATACACAAGAACCGCGTAGGTCGGAGAGAGTCAGAAAATAACCTGAGAGGTATGGGTTTCTGATCTCACCTAATGTGGATATTAATCTTATTGAGGGAAGACGAGCCGGCTACGTATGAGGAAGCGATACAAGGTATCGACTCCACTTTATGGCAAGAAGCCATGAAATCCGAAATGGATTCCATGTACACCAACCAAGTTTGGACACTGGTTGATGCACCAGAAGGCGTAAAGCCTATTGGTTGCAAATAGGTCTTCAAGAAGAAGACCGACATGGATGGCAACATACAAACGTACAAAGCTAGGCTTGTAGCGAAAGGGTATCGTCAACGACATGGTGTCGATTACGACGAAACTTTTTCACATGTTGCCATGATTAAATCCATTCGGATAATGCTTGCTATTGCTGCATATTTCGATTATGAAATATGGCAGATGGACGTCAAAACCGCTTTCCTTAACGAAACCTTTTGGAGGATGTTTATATGCAACAGCCTGACGGTTTTGTCGTGCCAAAACATGCAAACAAGGTTTGCAAGTTAAATCGATCCATTTATGGATTGAAGCAAGCATCGCGTTCTTGGAACCAACGTTTTGATGAGATCATAAAAGAATATGATTTCGTTCAAAACGAGGATGATCCTTGTGTATATAAGAAGGTTAGTGGGAGCGCACTGACATTCATTGTCCTTTACGTTGATGATGTATTGCTTATTGGCAATGACATTCTCATGCTACAATCGGTGAAAGCTTGGCTTTCATTAAAATTCTCCATGAAAGATTGGGAGAAGAAGCCTTTATTCTGGGAATAAAGATCTACGGGATAGATCTAGAAAGCTGCTTGGACTCTCCCAGAGCATGTACATTGATAAAGTGTTGAAGAGATTCAACATGGATCAGTCTAAGAGGGGACTGTTGCCAGTGTCACATGACGTCACTCTATCTAAGGACATGTGTCCTAAAACTCAAGATGAGAGAGACAACATGAGTCGGATCCCATTCGCTTCTGTAGTCGGATCGATCATGTATGCCATGATATGTACGCGACCTGATGTCTCGTATGCTTTGAGCATGTGTAGTCGCTATCAGGCCGATCCAGGTGATGGTCACTGGGTTGCGGTTAAGAACATCCTTAAGTATCTTAGACGAACTAATGATGCTTTCTTAGTCTATGGAGATGGAGAACTTGAGGTAACTGGATTTACCGATGCAAGTTTCCAAACCGATAAAGACGACTGTAAGTCGCAATCCGGGTACATATTTTGTTTGAACAACGGAGCAGTAAGCTGGAAATCTTCCAAGCAAGAGACTGTTGCCGATTCAACAACAGAAGCGGAATACATCGCTGCAGCTGAGGCAGCAAAAGAGGCAGTTTGGATCCGTAAATTCCTAATTGGATTAGGAGTAGTTCCGTTAGCAGCTGAGCTCGTTCCTTTGTATTGTGACAATAACGGGGCTATAGCGCAGGCTAAGGAACCGCGATCTCATCAACGATCCAAGCATGTACTTCGACGTTACCATCTGATTCGTGAGATCATACATCGTGGCGATGTGAAGATCGAGAAGGTCGCATCAGATGACAACATTACAGATCCGCTGACGAAGGCTATTCCTCAGCAAAAGTTTGAGCGACATGTACATAGTTCAGGTGTTAGATACTTGAGTGATTGGCTATAGGCCAAGTGGGAGATTGTTGGACAATTGTGACCCATAGCATCACTTTTGTAAAAGACATTGTGGTTTTTGTACAAATTAACTATGTGACAAAGGAAATTGCCATTTTATATTTTGTAATTAGATTACTTGAATATATAAATGATAAAAGTCCTTATGATTAGTTCTTGATTATAAGATATGAGACAGTATCAATCCACTAAAGGTTTAATCATTAAATATCCCTAGTCGTAGTATTATCGAGACTGGACATCGATAATGCGAATAGACTAGTATTACACTTGTGCGTGTTATGGAAGCTAACGACATAGTTCTCATATATTTGGGTATTGGATACTCATGCAAGTGTAATAGGAGGTTCTGTTTACCGATGGTACGGAAACAGCTTCGCTCTGGATAGACCCATCGGAATCCCATTGGTAGTATGACTATGTGTCTATGGGAATCCGAATCAGGGTAGGTGTATTTGGTCTTAACCTGAGACTTGCATCGCTAATACTTGCGACAATCAGTACGCTTTGGTTTTGGTCATCCAGGGCTTTAACAGGTTCTGTGTACGCCTCTTCTGGGTTTATTGAGAATCGTAGTGTATTGGGTGTGATGTCAAGATGGAAGTATCACTTCAGTCATATGGAGATGATGATCACGCATGGATACATAACTGGTACTCTATTATGTTGCAACTATCTAGATAATATGACAAGGTCATGATTATCCGATTAAAGAGACTAGTTGTTAGTGATCCGATATATGCTTCGTACGTGGCAGACACAATTCCAGCCCCAGGCCTAGCATGTGACATCTGATACTGGATCGCAATACGCAATACTTAGTATACTACGCCTGACAAAGATTATATATTCCTTAAAGAATATTTCTGGAGAATTGGGTAGGCACGGTGATTTGCTAGAAGCCAACCATGTCTTGTAAATCCGTAAGAATGTGGTACAAGGTACTCACGGGTTCGGATAGTCCGATGATCGGATTTACTACCAACATATCCAGGGATCTCATGGGTCACTTCCCGAAGATTCACCGATGACATTTGACTCGAACAGAATTAATCTCGGATTAATTATGAGAGAGAGAAAATTAATCTAGGATTAATTGCGACAAGAATTTATCTGGGATAAAATTCGAATAGAAGAGAGAGAATGATTAATTTGGAATTAATCGATTAAATAATATATTCGATATATTAAATGAAATTAGATTTCATAGCGGAATTAAAATTGGATTTTAATTCGGGCGAACGAATTAATTTAGAATTAATTCGCGAGCGACTCTCGTAATAATTTTGTGATTCATTATTATTTAATTAAATTTGATTTAATTAAGTCCCAACAGAAAATTCGTTAATTCAGAATTAACGAACCCGAGCCTGAAGTGTGTTTAGCGGGCCCACTCGAATTTTGAATTTAAAGTGGGGCCCACATCAAGTCACATCACTAGTCAAACACTTACTTTTTGGTGATAGAAGTTAGTGAAGATTATGATGGCTTGTAAAACAAATTACCTTATTTTAATTGATGGGTGATAGACCTTTACTAACTTTGGAAATTTGGTATTAGGTTATTTGATTTTGGAAATAAAAAACACATCACTCACTCTCTCATATTTCCACCAAGGCCGAATCCTATCCCCTCTCATTCTCTCAAATTGGCGTGAACCTAGTGTTCATAGTTGGTGATCTTTGCATCAAAAATCTTGCTTGCTAGCACATCGAAGGTGTCAACAAAGGTCTTAGGGACACTTACCCCTTGAGTTTGGAATTCAAAGGAGGGCTTGGAGCACTTCTCAAGGAGGCAAAATTTTTGTATTCTCTACATCCACTTATCCGCTCAATGTAAGTATTTTCCGCAAACTTACTTTGTTTATTCACATAAATTTTATGCTTAATAGATCCTTGGCATGTTCTAGGAGAACCCAACATTGGGTTGATGAAATGAGTAGTTTTAGATTTAGGCATGCCGCATACCAAATGTTCGATATAATGCCACACTCCAATTAATTGAAGAAAATAAACACAATTCACATGTTATAATTGGTGCTTAAAATGATTAAAATTCTGTTGGGGGTTGTTGGATTGATGGAATTAGAAAAGAAGGCGAAATAAGAAAGTTACATGGTGATGTTGGTTTAGGATGTTTTCCGGACATGCTGTGAAGAATTGGTTATAAGTTACGTTTCTGATGTCCGATTGATAAAGCGTAAATTTCTAGATAAACTAGACATAAGGTAGTAACATATCCAAAATTTAGAATTTTTGGACTTAAGACGAGACCAGACCAAATTTTTAAGTCAGGCGACCTGCTGCCCCAGTGCCCAGTATTTCAGTTGGACAGCCCTTCAAATTCGGTCTATAACTTGAGTTTCTGAAACCGAAATTAAGATCAATAAAAACCAACATAAACTTGATACATTAAGGACTATTTTATTAAAATTTTAACTTCAGATTCATTTCCGATCAATTGTAGCGAATTTCCAAAGTTGAGTGTCTTGCAATGAATTTTCTAACGATTAACGTAAAATAAATTTCCACCACTGCATTTGCATAACTCCAAACCTAAGTCCGTAAAATTTATAGATGCCATAGATATCTCCAATTTTTGGCAAGATCATGTGTCCATGTTTTTATATTCATATACGTCATATGAATATATTCCAAGTTATGGAAATTAACAATTGTATAGATCTTAGATTGATGCCAGGATACTAGAAGGTCTCCCATACCGTAAATCACTCTCGAATTGCTATAACACTGTGAGTTGACCTCTTTTCTTTAACTAGTTTTATTTATTAAGTTTTTGATATCAGACTTATTCTTTTATGCCTTAGGGCGTTAGATTTCTTTTATCATTGAACTTATGTTATAAAGTTATGTTTTAGACAAAAGTTTTAAAGCATGAGTTTATGATTTTTTGGGGCTTGAGGGAAAAACTCACCCCAGTATGTAACTTGAGATTCTGTTGCAATTGACGGATTCTGTGACATGTGCATATGTGGAGGACTGAGGGGACGCTCTCAGATCCTCGTTCCGGGCTAGGGGACGACGATACGTAACGCCCCTAGTCCCTAGTTCTTGAGCTTGGGTGGTAGCATAGATCCGCACCCCCAGCTCCATTTTGTGGCTTGGGGGACGGCGATATGTAACGCCACAAGACCACCAGTTTCAGACACAGTAGTGGCATGCGTTGGGGGACGGCGATACGTAATTCCCCAAAGTCATGGATTTGCATTGCTGGCACCAGTTAGGCGTATGAGGGGACGACGATACGTAACGCCCTCATACGTCCAGTTATTTTTCAGACTGAGATACAATTTTTCAGAAAAAGTTTTCAGATTTCTGTCACAGTTTTCAGAAAGAGATTTAGAAAAGAAAGTTTCCAGATCCAGCGGTTTTATAAGAAATTCAGAATTTTTAAAGCAACAAACCAGTTTTCAAGCTATTTTATGAGATTTCGGTTTTAAAACCAAATATTTTTATAACAGTTTTTCATTTTTAGTCCACTCACTTAGATCATACAGCGATCTAACCCCCACTCCAGTCTTTGTATTTTGCAAGAAATCCAGGAGGACGAGCTCAGGAGGATGGATACTGATGTAGTCACTGGGGATGGAGTCCACCAGAACAGAATCAGTTAGCATGAGAGTTCAGTCACTGTCAAAGTAAAGTTGTATGCAATCATTAGTGTCGTATAAGTCGTTATGAGTGTCTGTTAATGTTTGTAAAGAAAAGTAAGTTTTGAGTATACAGTTATAAGTAACAAAAGTACTTTATATTAATAAGTTGGGCTATGGTTCCCATACATGACATTGCATTTGAATAGCTTAGAATACAGTTAGGAAGTCAGAGGCTTATGAGGTTAGTACTGCTATCCCCCTGCCGGTAACATCTCCCAGATCGGGGATGTTACAAAGATGGTATCAGAGCATGGTCAAGAGAGTTAGTGACTGCAGTGGGCAGAATGCTGGGGTCTTGTATACGGAGTATGTCCGGGATACCCGTATATGAGGCACTACCTCTCTAGTATCTAATCCTCGAGTACGTCCTCAAAGCTCCATAGATAGGTTAGTAAGTCTTCTTAGAACATTCAAATGGTATTCCTCATAAAAACAATTTCACTCTAGATACCAGATAATAAATCTTCTCGAGATTATACGGTAGCCGAATCCGAATGGATGATAATGCGGTCTGTACTTGGGAGACAACTCCACGTACCGCTTGAGAAAAGCACATATACATGTCATCCAATCTTATGTTTATTTGTTGTTTATTAGAAATAGTATGTTACTTTTATGAATGATTTAGTTGATTATTTCCAAGCATGATTAGTTATTTCTTTCGCATTACGAATTTAATCTATGTTTACGTTTAGATTGTTATTTATTTATATTTTCGCGTTTGTTAATTCAATATATTCATGAGATTGTGTGCTTGCCGTTATTCCAACTTATTTTTATGCATGCAAACTTAGATATAGGTTATATGCAAACTTAGATATAGGTCGTATGCGAACTTAGATGTAGGTTATTCTTGCGTAGACTCAGTTATATTATTACATAAATCCGTTCATTACAAGTGGCATAAGTAAGGGACCATTCCGAACCCAACGGTTTGAGGTCTTCCCTTGTGAGAGGTGAGTGCGGCCTTAAATCATTTTCCCAGTTCACACTAGGTGGCGACTCCATTTTATTTCTCCGGTTTAGTTCCCCCGTGGGCTACTCCGTACTCCCGACTAGGTCGTGAGCCTGGAAAAGCGTCACCGATTTCTATGTCCTACAGTCTGGCGACTCCACTAAGGATAGAGAATCGGCCCCGAAATAATGTCTTGTAATGTCTTTGATTTGTGCTTTAATTAACCGTGTCTACAGTGTGTTGAAGGGGTTTAATCAAAGGTATTGTCAAGGCTAGGTAATGGTTGGTGTCTTCCTTCATTCACTACCTTTCTATAAGGAAAAACTGTGAAGGCACCTAGATATTCATTTACCCGTAGCTCACTGTGACGGACTAATTTGGAGGACTTGTTGTTTATTCCTGTCACAAAGGCGATAAGAACCTAAGAGGCTTGGGTATTTAAGAGAGTTCGCTCCACCCTTCTTCTGGGGAATCTACAATTGGAAATCCATTTGACAGTCAGTCACGCACCATAACTCGTTGGCACGTACCTTAAGGTATAAAAAAGGTGCGCTCACTTGGTCGCTCGAACCCTTGAGTGGGGAGTCCTAGTTGTGGGCAATCCTTTGTCTGCGGGAGCCTTTGTCTACACTCCCATAAACCCGCATATGAACTGTAGTTGTAGGACCAATAGAAACTATTCTTTTATGCTTGCGTTTAGGACCATCGTCATTTGGATTCAGTTGGACTTTTTTGTCATGAGGTATGGGCTTGTTGGGCCATTTAAATTGGGACGAGTCCATGCTTTATGGCAATTGGGCCAAAAGCTTCTGAAATGCCAATGAGCCATTTTGTGTTTAGGCCTTTCATTATTTGAAGTTGTTTAGACATGTTATCGTAAAAGTGTAAACCTGTTGGGCCTTTTCAACTAGGACAAGTTTGCACCGCGCAATAGTATGATTGAATGCTTCAAAATGATAATGGGCCGACTTATATATTCCATGCATCGCGCGCATACATGCTAACATGCGGTTTTAAAAGACACCATAGATACCCGTTGGGTTAGGGAAGATGGCAGACTCGTCAAAAGGCCGTCAGCAAACATGAGCGAATCAGAGAATGAGGTATCCCGTATGGATCAGCTGGAAACAAGTCTCAATAAGGATACCGAGCAACTGCAAGCTTTGACCACTGCTATGGCTAATATGGCTGTGCCCCGTGCTGGGGGAGGCTCTGAGAATGTGAGGCGTGAGGACCCTCCGAACAGGTTGAATGATGATATCTCTGTCTTCGATGATGACATGGCTGAGTATTCCACCGGAAGGATAGTCGGGTGTCAGGCTGAATTGCAAAAACTCTGTGATCAGGTAGAATCGGTTACCTGTAAGATGAGGGGCAAGCATGCAGATCTGCTAGACTATGAGGCAATGACATTCGAGGAACAATTGACGGCTTAGTTCAAGATGCCTGACTTAGCCAAATTCAATGGAAACGGGGATCCGAGGGTCCATCTCCGGCAGTACATTTCTGTGATGAGCTATGTGGGTCTGTCGAAGCGTCAGGTCCAGACGATGTTTGGGATGTCACTTGAGGGGGCACCCGTGGTATGGTATCATGGCCTGGAGAGGAAGGTCAAAGATGATTGGAGGGCACTGGCAGAGGCCTTTTTGAATCAATATGTCACA
>SKCR01008851.1:0-144998 GCA_019454045.1 Zanthoxylum bungeanum | reverse complement strand
TCGGTGGCAATGGCATCTTGACACGTGGTAGAAGATGATTCACCGATGATTCGGTCCATTTAGAAGGTGACACGTGTCACACAGAGTGTCGGCACCATAGAATCACGACACGTGTCCAGGCGTATTTTAGCATGATCGATTCTGATGATGACACGTGTCACGGTGCACGTTAGCATGATCGGTGTACGTTAGCATCCGGCGCATTTTAACAAATTTCTTCTGACTGGTCCACGTGTCTGGCACAGTTAGCAGGCTGCGCACGTTAGACGTCATGACGCAGAAGGCTTGCGCGTCGCGACGCGACCATATTACAAAAATGCTCTTTTCATCATTTTTAACTATTTTGGCCCCAAATTACTTCCAATGCTTTCCAAACTTTATTTATCTGTAAAATTACAATAAAACAAATCAAACGTTCACAAAACCCGAGAAACTATACAAATATTAGGTTAAATGAGTGGGAAATAGTGATATAATTACCACTCATCACACCCCCAAACCTAACATTTTGCTAGTCCTCGAGCAAACATAAAATATCACAAAAAAAAATTAACTAAGCCACTTTCGTAGGGATCACGGTTGCATTTTGCGTATGCAACAAGCCTTGAAACCCTTAGGTATCCCTAGTGGACGAGTTGTAGTCTCGTGAGGTTTACAGTAATGATACCGAAAAATTTTTTACAAAAGTAAAAAGGTAATGAAACAAATGCACACAAAAGCAAAAAGAAAAGATAAGAAATATATAAATATCGTCCTCAAAGAATGTTCAACATCAAAGTTAGAGGAACCTTCAAAATGTATATTCCAACTAAAATCCTTCTTTTGAACAATATATCTAAATCAGACTCAAAGTGTGTGTGTGAATAGTCCATGAAACAACTTCGACTCTAAGTTGTCAACTTAGTGATTTCGTCTCAATTCTCAGTAGTTAATGGGTCAAACCAATCTGAGTATCTAAAGTTATTCTGTTTACTATAATCAACACAGGTGTGGTAAGGATTTTTCTGATTTTTTTTTTATATACAATATCTTTGATCCATGTAGCGAGCTTTGGGTCAGTGGACTCCCAAACCAGATGGTTTTGGGGCACTACTAGGTGTTAAAACACCCCTACGGACTTAATCACCCGGATCTCGGATGTTAAAAACTAACACAAGCTTTCCCGTGTGACGCGAACTACCCTGCTTACTGAGGCAAGATGCCCGGTCATTCATGAACCACCGATTATTTTAACTAGTCATTTTGTTAATTCCTTATTATGTAACTACTTTCGAGACTATTTTAAAAGTGCACACGAGTCTGACCTGGATAAAATTCAAATTAGGGATAAAAGTGAAATTAGCATTATCTTTCCTAAAACTTTTTAGCTAAACAAACAATTAAATCATCGGATACACATTTTTTTTTGTTTTATCGATTTAAAAAACACACAACCATGTAAAATATGAAAAAATAAATTACTGAAATCAAACACACGGCATGCAGAAAAGAAAAATTTTAACGGAATTTTTGAAAAAAATTAAAAATAGACCCATACCCCTAAACCTAAACTTAGCATTGTCCCCAACGCGTTATAAAACATAAATAAAAAGAGGGGAAAAATAGTACCTGAGTTCAATCGTTGGCCTCCTCGGCATCGCTGTCCTCTGGTGGATCTGGAAACTGTGGAACAATGATATGCAAGTCTCGCGCCATTTTTTGAAATGCCTGACCAATTGCAATATTATAATCAGTAAGATAGTCCACACGCTCCTCCAATCGATCCATTCATTCTGAATAAGAGCGAGGCCGTGATGTTCTTCGTGGTGGCTGAGGTCGTTGTTGTTGTAGCTGTGCGGAAGAAGATGCTCCAGCTTTAGCTTGTCTATCTGTTCGGAGTTGCTGGATTATGCGGGCTGTTAAAGCTATCATGGGCTGCATTGTTTCTTTCTCTGGGATCAATAGGCACCATGGCCAATGTACAAAGTGATGTGATCAAATGACAGTAATAAAGGCCTGCATGTGATGAATTTGTAGCCCTGGCAATATTTTTCGAAATCAGTACCCCCACATCTATAGAAAGCCCCTCTATTAAGTAGTAAAGCAGAGTCATCCTGTCCCTTATAACGAATGTGATATGGGTCCTAGGCAGTAATGATCGAGTAAGGAAATGGAACCACACTCTTGCTTTAGGTTTAAGAGACTTGGAACTCATCTTCAAATATTCCCCGCTACTGACAGTGGATGTCCCATAAAATAATGCTATGTCATTTCTTGGAAATGATATTCCAAAAATTACAATCGGTGAAACTTGGCTTCGAGAAAACTCTATGTGAAACCGTACATTGAAAAATGTACGCGACCTGGTGTCTTATTCGCTTTGAGCATATGGATTCACAAACACAGGCCAATCCTAGTGATAATCACTGGATTGATATTAAGAAATCCGTAATTTTCTTAGAGAACTAAAGATGTTATCTTATACTATGGAGATGGAGAACTTGAAGTGACTAAGATCACTGTTGCAAGTTCCTAACCGATAAAGACGACTAAAATTCGTAAACGGTACTATACAGTTTGAATAACGATACAGTGAGCTGGAAATCTTCCAAGAAAGATATTGTTACCGTATAAACAACAAATGCGGGTTATTGCTGCAGCTGAGGCAGCAATAGAAGCCATTTGGGTCGATAACAAATCTAATTAGATTAGATATAGTTCTATTAGCAGCTGAGCTAGGATTCAATACATGCTAAAGAATTAATGGTCTCATCAATGATCCAGATACATACTTTGATATTCATCTGATTCGTTCGGATCATACATCGTGGCGATGTGATGATCGTATAAATCGTATCAGACGATAATCATGTAAATCCGGTGATTAAAGCCTTTTCTCAGCAGTTTGAGCCAAACGTACATAGTTCGAGTGTCAGACACTCGAGTGACTGGCTATAGGCCAAGTGGGAGATTGTTGGACAATTATGACCCAAAGCATCACTATTCGTACAGATCATAGCGTTGTTGTACAAATTAACTTTGTGACAAATGATATTGCTCTCTTATCATTTGTGATTAGATCACCTAGATGTATAAATTATAGGAGGTCCTTATGATTTGTTCCTGGATTGAGAATTATATGAGACAGTATCAGTCCACGAATGATAAATCATTAAATATCCATGGTCATAGTATTATCAAGATTGGACATCGATAAATTCGTAAAAGACTAGTATTACACTTGTGCGCGTTTGTGAGGGCACAACGGCATAATTCTCATATATTTGGGTATAGGATACTCATGCAAGTGTAATAAGAGGTTGTGTTTACCGATGGTACGGGAAACAGCTTCGCTCTGGATAGACCCGCTCGGAATTCTATTGGTAGTATGACTATGTGTCTATGGATGTCTGAAATCAGGGTAGGTGTATTTGGTCTTAACCTGAGACTTGCACCGCTAATACTTGCGACAATCAATATACTTTGGTTTTGGTCATCCAAGGCTTAACCGGTTTCTGTGTACGCCTCTTCTGGGTATATGAGAATCGTAGTGTGTTGGGTGTGATGTCAAGACGGAAGGATCACTCCAGTCATATGGAGATGATAATTGCGTAGTGATATAAAACTGGTTCTCTAAAAAGGTTGCAACCGTCAGGATAATATGACTTGGTCATGATTATCCGATAATAAAGAGACTAGTTGTTCGTCATCCTATATATGCTTCTTACGGGGCAGACACTGTGCCAACCTCAGGCCTTACATGTGATCATCTGATACTGGATAGAAATACGCAATACTACGTATACTACGCCTGATATAGATCCTTATATTCCTGTAAGGATATTTCTGGAGAATTGGGTAGGCATGGCGCTTTGCTAGAAGCCAACCTTGTCTTGTAAATCAGTATAAACGTAGTACTAGTTACTTACGTGTTCGGATAGTCCGACGATAGTATTTACTGCGAACATATACGGGGATCTCATGGGTCACTTCCCAAAGATTCACCGATGACGTATGACTCGCAGTTTTAATTATTCTGTGATTAATTAGATGAGAGAGAAAATTAATCTGGGATTAATTTCAGAGATATTTTATCTAGGATAAAATATCAATTAAAGAGAAATTAACGATTAATTTGGAATTAATCGATAAAATAATATATTCTATATATTATATGAAATTGGATTTCGACGCGGAATTAAAATTAGATTTTAATTTGGGCGAACGAGTTAATTTAGAATTAATTCGTTAGCGACGTGAAAAATGATTTCACTAGGCATAATCATTTAATTGCGTCGCAACGGAAAATTCATTAATTTAGAATTAGCGAACCTGAGCCCGAGATTATTTGCGAGCGCATTCGTATTTCGAATACGATTGTGGCACGTAAGTCAAATCAAGCGTCAAATCACTAGTCACATCAAACGTCAAATCACATGTCACTTTGAGTGATGTGACCATTGATTGATTGAATGATGTGACTTGATTGGAGTGGTTGGAAAGCTTTTTGAAAGCTTGATTGACATTTAATATATTTAAATATTTTGGTATTTGTTTAGATTTTTGGAAATCAATTAATTGATTTTGTAAAAATAAAACAAAGTGTATTTGATACAATTTTTTCCCCACCGCCCATAACAACTCTTCTCTCTCTCAATTCTTCTTATCTCTCACGCCCATGGAGGGTATTTTCTTCACTGGTTTTGGCAGCTCACTGCCGAGAGCCAAGGGGAAAAATGGGAAGCAAAAGGTGCGATTTTGTGGCAAAATCGGGAATGCTAGCACACTACGAAGTCATGCGAAGGTGATAGGTAAGTCCACCCATGATCTTGGAATCATTTCCCCAAGCTAGGAGCTTGACGAAGGACTAACAATGGCCGATTCTTGGAAGACCAGAAACTGCCACTGCCGAATGCATTAAAGAGGAGGCAGAAAATTTTTGTTTCCTCGCACGTCGCTCAACCGATTGATGTGAGTATTCCGCAACTCTGTGATGTATTCGCATGTTTATTTCTTGTTTGATAATCGATCCTCGGGGCCGTAGAAACTCCAACAAGTGCCACCTTTTTAACCTTTGTTGCTGCAGTGGTTCCTGAAAAGAAAGAAAGAAAATCAAGAGGTCTCGTATGGTGCTTGACTTGGAATTGAAGTTTCATTATGTCAAGCTTTTGGGTGATTTCTCTAAATTGTACTCCCCAAAACAGTGATGTTTCCTATGAATGCACTGGATCTTTAATAAGTTCAGAAATTTGCTCCTCCATTTGCTCTACTTCTTTCTCCACCTTTTCTTCACATATGTATTTTAGGATTTCCACATTCAATTCTTCATCTGTCATCTGTGAAATGCATGCTTCAAAATTGTCAACCTGAGGATGAAAAGAAATGTTAAATTTTAGGTCTTCATCCTCTAATCTAGGTGAAATGATTAGCTCAGATAGATATTCTTCAAAAAAATTTTGCAATGGATGTTCCAAGATCTTCATTTTGAGGATACAAAATTCCATCCTCAAGTGTTGATGCAGTTGGTACCAACAGCTCAGTTTCATCACCGTCAGAGTCAGAATAATAAAAATCAAATCGAGACTTTGCCGGTTCGTGCTCCTGAAATGATACCTCTAGTTGTTGATATTGCTCAGCCTCCTCATCTGTTGAAGTGTTATTTTGAAATGATTGGTACTTGAAGGTTTCATCAGTGTCATCTGAAACTGGCTCTTGAGGTATGAAGTTCTGGTTTTCTGTTAATTGTCTCATCTGATCTGTCAATCTCTGAATGAATTCTGATTGTCTCTGAATACTTTCGAGTTGATTCTGGTATGTTTCAAGCATCGTATCTAACTCTTCGTCTCGTTTCTTAAACCAATCTTTGAATGTGTCAATCATCTGATCGTCTTCTGATGGTTCTGATTGTTGATGAAGATCGTAGGTAGATGGTGGATAAGATGGAAAATATGATGGTTCTCCGTACCTTGAATGATTCAAATAATTCTGCCACTCTTAAAGGTATATACATCGATCGCTCGAGTGGTTACCATCACAAATTACAAATCTCCTCATTTCGTTTTGTTGAGCAAATGTAGAATTGCTTGATTCTGACATCCAATGATATTTGTTGGGCTGGACAACAGGCCTCAGAGAACCGGACTGTTGCTCCCAGATTTGGGGTGTATGTTCTAGTAAAGCTTGTGATTTCTCGATCTCCCAATAATGTTCCATTTTTTAATCACCTGAAAAGAAAATAAAGAAATGAAAATTAAAGATAAAAATAAAGAAAACTAGATACAAGTAAATTAGATAGCTTCAAAATTAATAACTCAAGAAAAATAAGTCCCCGGCAACGGTGCCAAAAACTTGACTGGCGTAAACAAACATGTATAACGCAAGCGTACGTATCGTTCAACTAGTATAAAAATATCGATCCCAAGAGGAGTTAATTCCTACTGTTGTTATTAATTATTGATACTATTTATTTACAAGTATCTAATTATAGGGAAAAGGGAATTGATTGCTTTTGGTTGGTTGAATGTGGTTTTTGCAAAATAAAATAAAAATAGACTCAAAAGAAAATACTAAGGAAAATAAAAAGAAAAGACTCAAGGATATAGGGTCATGACTCCACACAATATTATTATAAAGATGAATTGACTCTCTTATCTATGTGTAATAAATCAGTTTGCTAACCTGGAACACGATGATATGCAAAAGCCTCTTCCGATGGTCAGACGCAAATACCCAGTATAACCCAATTGAACCATATTCCTATGTCAACCAAATTACCTGGATTCATTAAGACCAAGTTCCAATTATGGCTACCCCAGTCCGACAGGTATATTCCTATTATGTAAGGAAATATATTAAAGGGTTATTTATCCTCAAGGAAGATCGTGGGCTATTAAATCTAAGACTGAAACCTAAAATCCCTATGTCTAGTTCATTTTAAGTTCACCATATCAATCTTATTGGTGATCAGACAACAAGAAGCATTAAGCTTAAGACTCAATAAACAAACTAAAGAATTACCCATAAAAAGAAAATCAATTATTAAGTATGGATAATGTGTTTCATCACTTCATTAGAATAAAATAAAATGATGGGGGTTAGAGGATCCACATTTAATATTTCTTATATAGGAATCTCACTTATTATAATATATAAATTATTTTATATTCTGCTTTCTCAGGAATTAATAATGTTAAACATTTAAAACCATCCATATAGGCGGTAATACATTTAGTCCAATTACATCAGCCATATAGGCGGTAATTATCTGTCACATAAAGACCAACCATACAGGCGGTAAAGTAATTATATTTAGACCGACCATATAGGCGGTAATAAAGTCTGACATTAATTAATCCGGTTAAATTATAATTTATAAATTATAATTAAGTGGGATTTACCTAGATAATTATATTAAAGGTTTCACCTTTTACCCCACCGGAAATTTAACTACAAAACATAAAAGAAAAGAGAAGAAGAAGAAGAACTACTATTATTACTGAAAATTAAAATACATAATTAAAAATATTATTTATATATACAAAACTAGATGCAATCCTCTAAAAACAGGGAAAAGCTCCCAAGGAAAGCACAAGAGAAATGAATGCGGAAGGCCTCAATTTATAGGCAAATTCTGCGTTTGGCGTCGCGACGCTGGCTCCATTGACTTGGTCCACGCGGCTTTACTTGTTGACTATTGACGCGTATTTCATCGGCGCAATAGGATTTCGACACGTGGCACGCGGTAAGATTCGGTCCAATGGTATCTTGACACGTGCCAGAAGATGATTCATCGATGATTCGGTCCATTTAGAAGGTGACACATGTCACGCGGAGTGTCGGCACCATAGAATCATGACACGTGTCCAGGCGTATTTTAACATGATCGACTCTGATGATGACACGTGTCACGGCGCACGTTAGCATGATCGGTGTACGTTAGCATCCAGCGCATTTTAGCAAATTTATTCTGACTGGTCCACGTGTCCTGCACAAGTTAGCAGGCGGCGCACGTTGGACGTCATGATGTAGAAGGCTTGCGCGTCGCGACTCGACCATATTACAAAAATGCTATTTTCGTCATTTTTAGCTGTTTTGGCCCCAAATTAAGTCCAATGCTTTCCAAACTTTATTTATCTGCAAAATTACAATAAAACACATCAAAACGTTCACAAAACCCGAGAAACTATAAAAAATATTAGGTTAAATGAGTGGGAAATAGTGATATAATTACCACTAATCACACCCCAAACCTAACATTTTGCTAGTCCTCGAGCAAAACATAAAATATCACAAAAATAAAATTAACTAAGCCACTTTCGTAGGGATCACGGTTGCATTTTACGTATGCAACAAGCCTTGAAACCCTTAGGTATCCCTAGTGGACGAGTTGTAGTCTCGTGAGGGTTTACAGCAATGATACCGACAAAAATTTTACAAAAGTAAAAAGGTAGTGAAACAAATGCACACAAAAGCAAAAAGAAAAGAAAAGAAATATATAAATATCGTCCTCAAAGAATGTTCAACATCAAAGTTAGAGGAACCTTCAAAATGTATATTCCAACTAAAATCCTTCTTTTGAACAACATATCTAAATCAGACTCAAAGTGTGTGTTTGAATAGTCCATGAAACAGCTTCGACTCTAAGTTGTCAACTTAGTGATTTCGTCTCAAATCTCAGTAGTTAATGGGTCAAACCAATCTGAGTATTTAAAGTTGTTCTGTTTACTATAATCAACATAGGTGTGGTATGTGATTTTTCTGATTTTGTTTTTATATATACAACATCTTTGATCCATGTAGTGAGCTTTAGGTCAGTGACTCCCAAACCAGATGGTTTTAGGGCACTAGGTGTTAAAACACCCCTACGGACTTAATCACCCGGATCTCAGATGTTTAAAAACTAACACAAGCTTTCCCGTTTGACGCGAACTATCTCTACTTACTGAGGCAAGGTGCCCGGTTACTAAGTAATTGCATGGTTTAGTTTTTTATTTATTTATTTATTTTTTTAACCTCACATAATAAATGCAAACAGAAACAAAAACTCAAACAAACGGTCATTCATGAACCACCGATTATTTTAACTAGTCATTTTGTTAATTCATTATTATGTAACTGCTTTCGAGACTATTTTAAAAGTGCGCACGAGTCTGACCTGGATAAGAAATTTAAATTAGGGATAAAAGTGAAATTAGCATTTATCTTTTCCTAAAAAATTTTAGCTAAACAAACAATTAAATCATTGGATACACATTTTTTTTTTTGTTTTATCGACTTTAAAAAACACACAACCATGTAAAATACGAAAAAATAAAATTACTGAAATCAAACACACGGCATGCAAAAAAGAAAAATTTTAACGGAATTTTTGAAAAAAATTTAAAAATAGCCCCATACCCCCAAACCTAAACTTAGCATTGTCCCCAATGCGTTACAAAACATAAATAAAAAGAGGGGAACAATAGTACCTGAGTTCAATCGTTGGCCTCTTCATCATCGGTGTCCTCTGGTGTATCTGGAAACTGTGGAACAATGATATGCAAGTCTCTCACCATTTGTTGAAATGTCTAAACAATTGCAATATCATAATCAGTAAGATAGTCCACACGCTCCTCCAATCGATCCATTCATTCTGAATAAGAGCGAGGCCGTGATGTTCTTCGTGGTGGCTGAGGTGGTTGTTGTTGTTGCTGTGCGGAATAAGATGCTCCAGCTTGAGCTTGTCTATCTGTTGGGAGTTGCTGGATTATGCGGGCTGTTAAAGCTATCATGGGCTGCATTGTTTCTTCTCTGGGATCAATAGGCACCATGGCCAATGTCCAAAGTGATGTGATCAAATGACAGTAATAAAGGCCTACCTGTGATGAATTTGTAGCCCAGGCAATATTTTTCGAAATCAGTACCCCCACATCTATAGAAAGCCCCTCCATTAGGTAGTAAAGCAGAGTCATTATGTCCCTTATAACGAATGTGATATGGGTCCTAGGCAGTAATGATCGAGTAAGGAAATGGAACCACACTCTTGCTTTAGGTTTAAGAGACTTGGAACTCATCTTCAAATATTCCCCGCTACTACTCATTTCCAATGTAGCATTGAGAAACATAATGTCTCTATTAATTGAGTGATGTCGATTTCATTCCTTAATGCATAATAGTTATCAGCTTCCATTTCTGAGATCCCATAAAACCTATTGATTTTGTAGCATCAAATGTTACCTGTTGACCTCGAACCATCACAACATATGCATGATGCTCAGGAACATTTGCATAAAACTCACGTAAGATAGAAATACATGCGGGGTGGGGTTTCTGGCAAAGTCTCTGCCAGTGCCGGATAGTAATAATCCTGTTAATTTCAGGGAATAGTCCGGGGCTTATTTCGAAACCCCTCTCTATAATTGCAGTTTTACTCCTCATTCCCTTATCGTATCTATACTCAGCGGCTGCCGAAACAAATCTTGTTCTATCAAAACTGGGTTCGGCAGATGTGGAAGTTCTGGATCACTTTGGTGGCATTTTTCACAGAATTTTCGGTAGAGTCTCCCCTAAAATCTCAGAGTTTCCCACAATACACCCTAAAACTATCAACACACAAATCCCCACTTTGCCCCCAAAACTATGAATCAATCCAACACACTTCCAACACTTCCAATGTCCAAGAAATCAGATCCAACACTTCCAATGTCCAACAAATCAAATCCAACACTTCCAATTCCTCACAAATTATCAAATTAATTTCTTCAAATTTTAATGTTAATAATTCAGAAATTCGGACCTTTTTTCCTCATTTTTGGGCTTGGCAGTGGCGACTCTCGGTCGGACCTTGGTGGTGGGTGTTTGGTCACTGGTCTCGGCTTCTGGTTCTATGGTGGTCTCTTGATGGGTTCGGCTGTATCTCGGCAGTGGGTGTCTCGGTAAGGGTGGTTCACGGTTGTGGTTTTTTCGACAGTTTGCGTCTCACGGATTGGTGGAATCGGCACGGGTGGCTCGGTTTCTAGTAGATCTCGGCTATGGGTGATGTTGGCTCTCAGTTTTTTGTTCGGTCTCGGCGATGTTGGTGCGGCTGGTGGATCGTGGTTGGCTTGGTAGTGGCGCGGCTGGATCAGCAAGGCTCTATCATGGTAGTGGCTCGGGAAAGGTGAAGCTCAAGGAAAAGGGTGGAGATGGTTTCAGTCTTGACGGTGGTGGCTAAGACTCGGAGAAGTCTCGGCTTTGTTCGGTTTTGGTTGGATCTCAGTGAGGGTAGCTGGATCTCGGTGATGGTGGTTGGCTTTGGTTGAAAGAAAATTGTGAGATTTGAGTGAAGGAAGTGAAACCTGTCTCGGCGGCTCCTGGTTTATGTCATGAAATCGATCCAGCGTCGCGACGCTGAAATTGGCCTTGTGCCGCGATGCTAGGTAATTTTAGGGTTTTTTTTTAGGAAAACCAAGTCTTTCGACGGATAAATCCACTGGGACGCGTCTCAAGAGCTGACTCCTTACTCGGTCGTCTCTTCTGGATTGACTTTACATCTTTATGATTTTGTCAAATTTTTATTTTGTGAAAATCCCGCTTGCACTGGCTTGTTTTGTCCTGAAAAATTATGTTTTTATTTTTCCTGCAAAACTAACACACAAAATTAAAAAGTTCACACAAAATATGAAAACAAATTACAAGAAATTACATGGGTTGCCTCCCTATTAGCGCTAAATTTTTTGTCTTCAGCCAGACGTGACTGAAATCCATCTGTCAAGGCGGTTTCAGTGTCGTTTTGCATGTCCGATTAAAGACAATCCCATGAGCGTTGCTTTTAAAGGGTCTCTTCCAACAGTACAGGGGCAAAAAGACTTTTGTCTTATTTCGTGCTCGTGCTGTTGGACAATTATGACCCATAGCGTCACTATTTGTACAGATCATGGTGTTGTTGTACAAATTAACTATGTGACAAAGAAGATTGCTCTATTATCATTTGTGATTAGATTACCTAGATGTATAAATGATAAGAGGTCCCTATGATTTGTTCTTGGATTGAGAATGATATGAGACAATATCAGTCCACGAAGGATAAATCATTAAATATCCATAGTCAGAGTATTATCGAGATTGGACATCGATAAATGCGTAAAAGACTAGTATTACACTTGTGTGCTTTTTTGAGGGCACAACATCATAGTTCTCATATATTTGGGTATATGATACTCATGCAAGTGTAATATGAGGTTGTGTTTACCGATGGTACGAGAAACAGCTTCGCTCTGGATAGACCCCCTCAGAATTCCATTGGTAGTATGACTATGTGTCTATGGAAGTTCGAAATCAGGGTAGGTGTATTTGGTATTAACCTGATACTTGCACCGCTAATACTTACGACAATCAATATACTTTGGTTTTGGTCGTCCAGGGCTTTAACCGGTTTCTGTGTATGCCTCTTTTGGGCATATCGAGAATCGTAGTGTGTTGGGTGTGATGTCAAGACGAAAGTATCACTCCAGTCATATGGAGATGATGATCGCGTAGGGATACAGAACTGGTTCTCTATAAAGGTTGTAACCGTCGGGATAATATGACTTGGTCATGATTATCCGATAATAAATAGACTAATTGCTCGTCATCCGATATATGCTTCGTACGGGGAAGACACTGTACCAGCCCCAGGCCTTGCATGTGAATATCCGATACTGGATCGAAATACGCAATACTACGTATACTACGCCTGATATAGATCCTTATATTCCTGTAAGGATATTTCTGGAGAATTGGGTCGGCATGGCACTTTGCTAGAAGCCAACCTTGTCATGTAAATCGGTATAAACGTAGTACTAGGTACTTACGTGTTCGGATAGTCCGACTACCGTATTTACTGCCAACATATCCGGGGATCCCATGGGTCGCTTCCCGAAGATTCACCGATGACGTATGACTCACACTTTTAATTAATCTGGGATTAATTAGATGAGATAGAAAATTAATCTGGGATTAATGGCAGAGATATTTTATCTGGGATAAAATATTAATTAAAGAGAGATAACGATTAATTTGGAATTAATCGATAAAATAATATATTGGATATATTATACGAAATTGGATATCGACTCGGAATTAAATTAGATTTTAATTCGGGTGAACAAGTTAATTTAGAATTAATTCGTTAGCGACGTGAATAGTGATTTCGCTAGGCATAATCATTTAATTACGTTGCAATGGAAAATTCGTTAATTTAGAATTAGCGAACCCGAGCCCGGGATTTTTTACGATCGCATTCCCATTTCGAATTCGAGTGCGGCACGCAAGTCAAATCAAGCGTCAAATCGCTAGTCACATCAAGCGTCAAATAACATGTCACTTTGAGTGATGTGACCATTGATTGATTGAATGATGTGAAATCAATTAATTGATTTTGTAAAAATAAAACAAAGTGTATTTGATACATCTTTTTCCCACCAACCATAACAACTCTTCTCTCTCTCAATTCTTCTTCTCTCTCACGCCAAGAGGAAAAATGGGAAGCAAAAGTCATGATTTTGTGGAAAAATCGGTAGTGCTAGAACACTACGAAGTCATGCAAAGGTGATAGGGAAGTCCACCCATGAGCTTGGAATCATTTCGCGAAGCTTGGAGCTTGACGAATGACCAATAATGGCCGATTCTTGGAAAACCAGAAACTGCCACTGCCGATGCAGTAAAGAGGAGGCAGAAAATTTTTGATGCCTCGCGCGTCACTCAACCGATCGATGTGAGTATTCCGCAACTCTGTGATGTATTCGCATGTTTATTTCTTGCTTGATAATCAATCCTCTGGGCCGTAGAAACTCCAACAATGGTATCAGAGCGATTAAAAAGCATGAAATTTGATTAGGACTTAAAATTTGGGTAAAATGAATTTGAGCATGATTTAATGAAATTGGATGAATTAGTATGCTTAAATGTGTTTTAATTAAGTGTTGATTGGATCAATTTGATGAAATTGTGTTTGGAACAAATTTCCCCAAATTTCTTGTGTTGGCCGAATGGTTGAGTGCCCTAATTCTTGGTAATTTTTTTTTCGTTGATCATTGGATGACTTGAAATGATTGAGGATGTTAATTTAATGTCGATTGTGGATTTAATTGGATTGAAATCGAGTCGGACACAAATCCCCTCCATTGCCGAGAACAATATGCATGTAAATTGGGTTTGATTTTTGATGAAATGTGTTGGACATGTTTTGTTGTTAAAAAGCATGATTAATTAGGCTAATTTGATGTTTTGGAAATATTGATTTGGGTGATTAATAATGCTATACACTTTGGTGATTAATTGGGAATTTGGAATTTGAAATTTAATTATATTGGGCCTAATTTTGGAAATTGGACTTTTAAAGTTGTAAATGGGCTTATTGGGCTTGGTTGTACTAAGTTGGGTTTAGGTAAAATTGGTTGGATCCAATTGGGCCCAAATCCGCTTCCATAAAGCCCAAATGCGACTAATGGACCTTTAAAGTTTAATTGGGCCTAATGGGCCTAAATTGATTTCTAGGCTTATGAGGTAATTCCCGGATTGGACTTTGGTTATTCAGTTTGACCCGAGTTGACCAAAAGTCCACGCCTTAAAGAAATTAATAAAAAGCCCATTGGACTTTAATTAAATAGACGTTGGACGTTAATCGGGCTTTGAGACCCGTAGCGATTAAATTTGGAATTTAAGTCATAAAGGTTCGTTAATAAAGTTTAGTATTTAATTTGGAATTAAATCGTGGATTAGTATTAAATACATATTAAATTAGATTTAATGTTGTAGTTTAATTTAATTCAAGAATTCATACTTTGAGTACTTATTCGCAAAAACGAGTTTGACTCGAGCAAAATCAAATCGTTGTTTGAACATTGGTTGGTCACTAATTATCAGATTAATTAATCTGATTAGATTGATTGATAACATGCTTGTGCGAATACATGGTTGCGATGCATGAATAATGTATATCGAATGGATATTAGATGGGTGGGGTAATTTTAGAAATTGTTGTAATAAATTTGGAATTTATTAATTGGACATGGGTGTCCAGCCTTATTACCTCCTTATTATTTGTATTCTCTTCTCACCTATACCCCTCAACGTAAATGAGGTTTCTATAGAAGTGTAGTGTAACGGGTAGAAGTAATACATGTGTCAGCGGGAGAGAGAATGTGAGAGATTTGATCTAGGATCATTGTGTAAAATATCCATCCATATATCGTTATTATTTATTCATATGTGCTTTATTATCTGTTTAGAATGCACGTTTAAGGGTGTATGATGATGAGACCTTAACAAATATAATAAATTGGTTGCCAATTCGCACTCGAAAAACCCTCGCAAAATATTAAGCGTTTTTCCTTCCATTGAGTGATTCTTACTCAAGATCCAAGACTGGCATTGGTTTCTTGGCCAAAGTCAAGGCCTTTGTCCGTCGAGGATGTGTTTGAATCACGAGAGCTTTGTTCCATATCAGTGTCTTGTCCAAGTTGTGGTTTGTTGGCCAAAGTCAAGACCACTTCTTGTCCATCGACATTGATTACCAAGCTTTCCATGGTCAATGGGTCGCGCTTAACTGGGATCACTAAGTTTGTTGTGCCAAAGCCAAGGCTTGGTTGATTCAGAGGAAAAAGGTTAGGTAATATATTAGATATATTGGCATATATAAGATATATATTTCGGACTTGGACGTCCCCCTAATGGATCTAGGAATTGGATTGGGTCCAATCGATCTTAGAGATCTACCTAGTTAATTATCATACAATTCGTTGGCCAAAGTCAAGATTGTGGGATATTTAACGGGATCCTAGCCCACTAGGAAACACGGTTTCCCGAGTACTCGACAGAGGGTTAGAGGCTCGTCGAATAATAGTGGGAGGCAAGAATTGAATTTACAATATTCGTTTAATTACTTGCCATATGCCCTCAAATCCAATATCATTCGTCAAATAAATTAAATGTTAGTTGGACTAATATTTAATTCGTTGTTTTAATAAAAAATTGGACTATATTCAAACTATTCACTTATATTTGATTATATAATTGGATTATGATAATCAATATATTTGATTTAATTAAAAGTATAATTGATTAATATAGTTGGACTATAATAATGATTATATTTAATAGTACCAATATCGTTGATTAAATAGTTGTACTATTAAAATCAAGATAAATTGAAAGATTGACATTTAAAACATAATCCTAGGGAAAATGTATTTAAATAGTTTAGTTTTCAAATGGGAAATAAGTTGAGGATAGTCCTGAAAACTAATAAGTTACTTTATTTGATAAAATAACATATTAGGCCTAGGCCCGGAGTGAAGCAAATAGTAGAGCATAATCTTTGGAAGATTTATGTAATGACAACTTTAGTGCTTAATCCATTAAGCTTGTCGCAGTAGACTCCTTAATTTCTTAATCAGAACTAAGGATTAGATCCTTAAAGTATGATAATGAAATTGAAGGATCTTCATAAATCTATGTTTAGATTTTAGAAGTACTATAATTGCAATAAATAACTCTTCTGGAGAGTTAATGACTATTCTCAATGACACAAAGTCAAAATCTTGTAATAAGGCAAGTAGCGCAATGCGTACCTTACTTTGATATTCTAGAAACCCGAGGCTTGGGCAAAGGCTTCAGGAATGTGAAAAAGGGCAAAGGCAAAATCATTATAATCTTCTGGGAAGATAATGACATATCCAAAAATATCTGCCTAAATTGTGGTAAACGGGATCGCGGAAGCGTGACTATCGTTTGAACAAAGCAGACATGAAGGAATAGAAGACGGGGCAAGGCTTTGACTTCAAATATGTTTGTCATAATTATGTTCATTACTAGTATTAAAATGGGTTTAAATACTTAGTGTGATACATAAATATGTGATGATGTTCAGAATCTGCTATGAGCAGGATAATGACTTCAGTAGAGATACATATGCGAATTGGAAACGGGATGAAAATCGATGTTTTAACCGTAGATACCTAAGTTTAAGAACTACCATTTGGGTATGTACCTAAAATAGGAAACTGTTATAATGTAACTAGTTTGACTAGAAATATTATCTCTATATCAGTGTTTAACCCGCTGCGGGTGAACCTTTATATTCTAGAACACTAAAGTGTTTCATTATATAAAGATGATATTGAGATAAACACATTAGATGTGAATGACAGTATTTATATTTTGAATATAAATAAATCTCAAACATATAATATGACAAACTAATAGCTCGAACTGATTTGATCAGAAGAAACATATTGTGGCATTGTTGTCTGTGACACAATTAAACAAGACTCGTATATCCGAACTTTTGAAGTGTGGGTACTAGGACATATTTGATTCTATTCAAATAAAGTCTACGAATCTAGTTTATTAGGCAAAATGCCTAAAACACTATTTATTTGGTAAAAGTGTAAGTGTCATCGATCTGTAAGCCCTAGTTCATAGTGAAGCAAGTAGGCCCATGTCTACCTAGGCTAGAGGTGGACATGAATATTTCGTGACCTTTACGGATGTGGCATCACGTTATGGTTATGTGTTTCTTTTGAAACACAAATCGGAAAATTTTATAATTTCGACATGAAATAGACATTCAGATCGGCTAAAGTATTAACCGTCATGGTAAGACCGTAATGGAAAACACTTAAGCAATAAGTTTCTAATATACTTGAAAGAGTATAGTATTCTTTCAAACAGGATTCATCCTGGAACACATCAATTTGACGGTGTGTTTGAACAGAGTAACCGAATTTTGTTGGACATGATAAGGTTAATCATGAGTCGCTCTGAGCTACCATTTCCTTCAACAGATAAGCATTAACAGTACATAACTTATTTTGAATAAGGTTCCATAAAAATATCTGTTTGACAGATTTCATATTATATATGAACATGAAAGAAACCTGGTTTTCTCATTCCTGGAGATTTGGGTATGCTGGGCATATGTTTGGATAATACCAAACTAAAATCCAAATCGGATAAGTGCCAATTGTAGGTTATCATAGGGATACATAAGTATAGTACTTATACAACTAACTAGAGAACAATGTAATTGTTGCTCACCATGCGGTTTTCCTAAGAGGAATACCGATATGCAGTGGTAAGTGGAAGATAGTAAAACTCGATGAAAATCGGAGTAATACTATTCCAGGCACAGATCCTTAATGGAACACAAATAGTTCATCAAGGATGTAACTATTCCATTAATCTTCGAATACAGAAGAACCATGTATGTCGGAGAGAGTCAGAAAATAACATGGGGTATGGGTTTCTGATCTCACCTCATAAAGATGTCAATCTTATTGAGGTATACCAACTGACTACGTATGAGGAAGTGATACAATGTATCGACTCCCTATTATGGCAAAGTGTCATGAATCCGAAATGGATTCCATATATATGAACTGTGTTTGGATACTAGTTGATGTATCGCAAGACATTATGCCTATTGGTACTTATAAGTCTTCAAGGAAGACATACATGAATAGCAACATACCAACGTATAAAGCAAGGCCTTTAGCGGAAAGGTATCGTTATCAACATTATGTTGATTTCGATTCAACCTTTTACCTGTTGCCATGGATAATCCATTTGGATAATTCTTGCTAAAGCTGCATGTTTCATTTATGAAATTTGTCAGCTTAACGGGAAAATCGCTTTCCTGAAAAGAAAACCTTTTGGAGGATGTTTACAACATCCTGTCTGTTTTGTCGTACCATAACTAGCAAACAAGGTTTGCAGGTTATTCGATCCATGTTTGGATTAAAGCAAGCATAGGTTCTCGGAATTATCGTTTTGATATAATCATAATGGTTTATGATTTAAATCAAAACGAAATGATTCTTGTGTATATAAGGAGGTTAGTAAGAGCGCACTGACAGTGGATGTCCCATAAAATAATGATATGTCATTTCTGGGAATGATATTCCCATAATTACAATCGGTGAAAGCTTGGCTTTCGAGAAAACTCTATGTGAAACCGTACATTGAAAAAGTACTCGACTTGATGTCTCATTCGCTTTGAGCATATGGATTCACAAACAGGCCAATCCAAGTGATAATCACTGGATTGATATTAGAACATCCGTAAGTTTCTTATAGAACTAAGGACGCTATCTTATACTATGGAGATGGAGAACTTGAAGTGACTATGATCACTGTTGCAAATTTCCTAACCGATAAAGACGACCAAAAGTCGCAAACGGTACTATACAGTTTGAATAACGATACAGTGAGCTTGAAATCTTCCAAGCAAGATATTGTTACAGTATAAACAAAAAATGCGGGTTATTGCTGCAGCTGAGGCAGCAATAGAAGCCATTTGGGTCGATAACAAATCTAATTAGATTAGATATAGCTCTATTAGCAGCTGAGCTAGGATTCAACACATGCTAAAGAATTAATGGTCTCATCAACGATCCAGATACATACTTTGATATTCATCTGATTCGTTCGGATCATACATCGTGTCGATGTTATGATCGTATAAATCGTATCAGACGATAATCATGTAAATCCACTGATGAAAGCCTTTTCTCAGCAATTTGAGCAAACGTACATAGTTCAGGTGTCAGACACTCGAGTGACTGGCTATAGGCCAAGTGGGAGATTGTTGGACAATTATGACTTAAAGCGTCACTATTTGTACAGATCATAGCGTTGTTGTACAAATTAACTATGTGACAAAAGATATTGCTCTCTTATCATTTGTGATTAGATCACCTAGATGTATAAATGATAGGAGGTCCCTATGTTCCTGGATTGAGAATTATATGAGACAGTATCAGTCCACGAATGATAAATCATTAAATATCCATAGTCAGTATTACAGTTGTGCGCGTTTGTGAGGGCACAACAACATAATTCTCATATATTTGGGTATAGGATACTCATACAAGTGTAATAGGAGGTTGTGTTTAACGATGGTATGGGAAACAGCTTCGCTCTGGATAGACCCCATCGGAATTCCATTGGTAGTATGACTATGTGTCTATGGATGTCTAAGATCACGGTAGGTGTATTTGGTCTTAACCTGAGACTTGCACCACTAATACTTGCGACAATCAATATACTTTGGTTTTGGTCATCCAGGGCTTTAACCGGTTCTGTGTACGCCTCTTCTGGGTATATCGAGAATCGTAGTGTGTTGGGTGTGATGTCAAGACGGAAGGATCACTCTAGTCATATGGAGAAATTGATCGCATAGGGATACAAAACTGGTTCTCTAAAAAGGTTGCAACTGTCAGGATAATATGACTTGGTCATGATTATCCGATAATAAAGAGACTAGTTGCTCGTCATCCGATATATGCTTCTTACGGGGCAGACATTGTACCAGCCCCAGGCCTTGCATGTGATCATCCGATACTGGATAGAAATACGCAATACTACGTATACTACGCCTGATATAGATCCTTATATTCCTATAAGGATATTTCTGGAGAATTGGGTAGGCATGGCGCTTTGCTAGAAGCCAACCTTGTCTTGTAAATCGGTATAAATGTAGTACTAGGTACTTACATGATCGGATAGTCCGACGACCGTATTTACTGCCAACATATACGGGGATCTCATGGGTAACTTCCTGAAGATTCATCGATGATGTATGACTCGCAGTTTTAATTATGCTGTGATTAATTAGATGAGAGTGAAAATTAATTTGGGATTAATTGCGGAGATATTTTATCTAGGATAAAATATCAATTAAAGAGAAATTAACGAATAATTTGGAATTAATCGATAAAATAATATATTCTATATATTATACGAAATTGGATTTCGATGCAGAATTAAAATTAGATTTTAATTTGGGCGAACGAGTTAATTTAGAATTAATTTGTTAGCGACGTGAATAGTGATTTCGCTAGGCATAATCATTTAATTGCATCGCAACGGAAAATTCATTAATTTAGAATTAGCGAACCCGAGCCCGGGATTATTTGCGAGCGCATTCGTATTTTGAATTCGAGTGCGGCACGTAAGTCAAATCAAACGTCAAATCGCTAGTCACATCAAGCGTCAAATCACATGTCACTTTGAGTGATGTGACCATTGATTGATTGAATGATGTGACTTGATTGGAGTGGTTGGAAAGCTTTTTGAAAGCTTGATTGACATTTAATATATTTAAATGTTTTGGTATTTGTTTTGATTTTTGGAAATCAATTAATTGATTTTGTAAAATTAAAACAAAGTGTATTTGATACACTTTTTTCCCACCTACCATAACAACTCTTCTCTCTCTTAATTCTTCTTCTCTCTCATGCCCATGGAGGGTATTTTCTTCACTGGTTTTGGCAGCTCACTGCCGAGAGCCAAGGGGAAAAATGGGAAGCAAAAGGTGCGATTTAGTGGCAAAATCGAGAGTGCTAGCACACTACGAAGGCATGCGAAGGTGATAGGTAAGTCCACCCATGAGCTTATAATCATTTCCACAAGCTCGGAGCTTGACGAATGACCAACAATGGCCGATTCTTGGAAGACCAGAAACTACCACTACCGAATGCATTAAAGAGGAGGCAGAAAATTTTTGTTTCCTCGCGCGTCGCTCAACCGATCGATGTGAGTATTCCTTAACTCTGTGATGTATTCGTATTTTTATTTCTTGCTTGATAATCGATCGTCGGGGCCGTAGAAACTCCAACAAGTGCCACCTTTTTAACCTTTGTTGCTGCAGTGGTTCCTGAAAAGAAAGAAAGAAAATTAGGAGGTCTCGTATGATGTTTGACTTGGAATGGAAGTTTCATTCTGTCAAGCTTTTGGGTGATTTCTCTAAATTGTACTACCCAAAACAGTGATGTTTCCCATGAATGCACTAGATCTTTAATAAGTTCATAGATTTGCTCCTCCATTTGCTCTACTTCTTTCTCCACCTTTTCTTCAAAGATGTATTTTAGGATTTCCAAATTCAATTCTTCATCTGTCATCTGTGAAATGCATGCTTCAAAATTGTCAACCTGATGATGAAAAGAAATGTTAAATTTTAGGTCTTCATCCTCTAATCTGGCAGAAATGATTAGCTCAGATAGATCTTCTTCAAAAATTTATGCAATGGATGCTCCAAGATCTTCATTTTGAGGATACAGAATTCCATCCTCAAGTGTTGATGCAGTTGGTACCAACAACTTAGTTTCATCACCGTCAGAGTCAGAATAATAAAAATCAAATCGAGACTTTGCCGGTCCAGGCTCCTGAACTGATACCTCTGGTTGTTGATATTGCTCAGCCTCCTCATCTGTTGAAGTGTTATTTTGAAATGATTGGTACTTGAAGTCTTCATCAGTGTCATCTGAAATAAGATCTTGAGGTATGAAGTTCTGGTATGTTTCAAGCATCGTATCCAACTCTTCGTCTCGTTTCTTAAACCAATCTTTGAATGTGTCAATCATTTGATCTTCTTCTGATGGTTATGAATGTTGATGAAGATCGTAGGTTGATTGTGGATAAGATGGAAAATATGATGGTTTTCCGTACCTTGAATTATTTAAATAATTCTGTCACTCTTAAAGGTATATACATCGATCGCTCGAGTGGTTACCATCACAAATTACACATCTCCTCATTTCGTTTTGTTGAGCAAATGTAGAATTGCTTGATTCTGACATCCAATGATAGTTGTTGGGCTGGACAACAGGCCTCAGAAAACTAGACTGTTGCTCCCAGATTTGGGGTGTATCTTCTAGTAAAGCTTGTGATTTCTCGATCTCCCAATAATGTTCCATTTTTTAATCACCTGAAAAGAAAATAAAGAAATGAAAATTAAAGATAAAAATAAAGAAAATTAGATAAAAGTAAATTAGATAGCTTCAAAATTAATAACTCAAGAAAAATAAGTCCCAGGCAACGGCGCCAAAAACTTGACCGGCGTAAACAAACACGTATAACGCAAGCGTACGTATCGTTCAAGTAGTATAAAAATATCGATCCCAAGAGGACTTAATTCCTACTGTTGTTATTAATTATTGATACTATATAGGGAAAAGGAAATTGATTACTTTTGGTTGGTTGATTGTGGTTTTTGCAAAATAAAATAAAAATAGACTCAAAAGAAAATACTAAGGAAAATAAAAGAAAAGACTCAAGGATATAGGGTCGTGACTCCATACAATATTATTATAAAGATGAATTGACTCTCTTATCTATGTGTAATAAATCAGTTTGCTAACCTGGAACACGATGATATGCAAAAGCCTCTTCTGATGGTCAGACGCAAATACCCAGTATAATCCAATTGAACCATATTCCTATGTCAACCAAATTACTTGGGTTCATTAAGAACAAGTTCCAATTATAGCTACCCCCGTCCGACAGGTATATTCCTATCCTATAAGGAAATCTATTAAAGGGTTATCTATCCTCAAGGAAGATCGTGGGCTATTAAATCTAAGGCTGAAACCTAAAATTCCTATGTCTAGTTCATTTTAAGTTTACCATATCAATCTTATTGGTGATCATACAACAAGAAGCATTAAGCCTAAGACTCAATAAACAAACTAAATAATTACCCATAAAAAGAAAATCAATTATTAAGTATGGATAATGTGTTTCATCACTTCATTAGAATAAAATAAAATGATGGGGGTTAGAGGATCCACATTTAATATTTCTTATCTAGGAATCTCACTTATTATAATATATAAATTATTTTATATTCTGCTTTCTCAGGAATTAATAATGTTAAACATTTAAAACCAGCCATATAGGCGGTAATCCATTTAGTCCAATTACATCAGCCATATAGGCGGTAATTATCTGTCAGATAAAGACCAGCCATATAGGCGGTAAAGTAATTTATATTTAGACCGACCATATAGGCGGTAATAAAGTCTGACATTAATTAATCCGGTTAAATTATAATTTATAAATTATAATTAAGTGAGATTTACCTAGATAATTATATTAAAGGTTTCACCTTTTACCCCAGCGGAAATTTAACTACAAAACATAAAAGAAAAAAGAAGTAGAAGAAGAACTACTATTATTACTGAAAATTAAAATACACAATTAAAAATATTATTTATGTATACAAAACTAGATGCAATCCTCTAAAAACAGGGAAAAGCTCCCAAGGAAAGCACAAGAGAAATGAATGATGAAGGCCTCAATTTATAGGCAAATTCTGCGTTTAGCGTTGCGACGCCAACTTCCTTCTTACATCGCGACGCTGGCTCTGTTGACTTGGTCCACGCGGCTTGACTTGTTGACTATTGACATGTATTTCGTCGGCCCAATAGGATTTCGACACGTGGCACGCGGTAAGATTCGGTCCAATGGCATCTTGACACGTGGCAGAAGATGATTCACCGATGATTCGGTCCATTTAGAAGGTGACACGTGTCACGCAGAGTGTCGGCACCATAGAATCACGACACGTTTCCAGGAGCATTTTAGCATGATCGATTTTGATGATGACATGTGTCACGACGCACGTTAGCATGATTGGCGTATGTTAGCATCCGGCGTATTTTAGCAAATTTCTTCTGACTGGTCCACGTGTCCGGCACAAGTTAGCAGGAGGCGCACGTTAGATGTCGCGACGCAGAAGGCTTGTGTGTCGCGACGCGGCCATATTACAAAAATGCCCTTTTCGTCATTTTTCACTATTTTGGCCCCAAATTGCTTCCAATGCTTTCCAAACTTTATTTATCTGTAAAATAACAATAAAACACATCAAAACGTTCATAAAACCCAAGAAACTATACAAAATATTAGGTTACATAAGTGGAAAATAGTGATATAATTACCACTCATCATACGTGCATGAAAATAAAACATATATCGAAGTTCGCATGATTTAAAAGTAAGTCATCATAACGGCAAACACACGGTAGGGAAAGAATATTGTAATTATGGGGGGAATACTTAATTTGTGTATCATAAGGAAATGATATCTTTAATTAGGGAGGTAATTTCTTTTAGTTAGGAAGATGATTATTGGGATTTGATTTGATTTCATTTAGTTTAGGAATGTGATTTAATTTAATTAGAAATGTGATTTATGAGATTTGGATTTGATTTAATTTAATTTGATTTAATTTAATTTTTGATATGTGTTTTAAATGTTTTAATTATTATTGGATGTGATTTCATGGGCTTGGACTAGGTGGGCGTGTGGTTTTGGTTTTGGGCTAGGGATGTGTTTTAAAACAGAGGTCCAACAAGCAAAACCGAAGCTAAACAAGCGAATTAAATCCAATAAGATGTCAATTCCTGACTCTTCCCTTCTGACGTCTGTTTCTCGCGACTTCCACAATTTAAAGTGGTAGTGTCTCCATGTGAGACTCATCATCGGGACTTACATGCAAAAATGCAGTGCCTACAATAACGTAGGAATTTTATAGAGTTTGGGAGAATCTATAATTCATTTGAAGTTGTTAACACAGAATCACAGAGCGTAATGAATTATTAATTACTAGATTTTTATGGGGATATCGAAGTCTTTAATTGATAATATATTTACTCGGCACTCGGGAGAGGGAGTTAGAATAACTTAGGGTTCTTTCCTTATAAATAATACAATTGAATAATAATTGATTGGTATAGAAAATACATAGGGGATATCTAAGTGAAAACATACTCTAAAATCTCTCTCATATTGATCTTTTCTAAATTTAATTTTTTCATATTTTGCTTATTTAGTTTTTAGTCTTAATTTAAATTTTTTAAACTGCTTTCTAAATAAAGTTAGGTTTATGAATTATGGTACTTAGTGAGAATTTCATTACAATCCATATGAGTTCGACACTCTTTACATATCTTTTACTAAAACTTGACATCGTATAATTGCGTTACGATAATCTCCCATTAAATTATGGCGCAGTTGACCGGGATTATTAATCTAAAATTTACATTAATACTATAACCCAATAACCTTGACTTTAATTTAGATTTTTTTGTTTTATTTTTTTTCTTTATTTTCTTTTGTGAAAGGAACATTGAAAATAAAGTAATGGCGGTGAAAACTTTTGTCTATAATAAGTCCAGTTAGGTACTCAATTATGTCAAATAAATAAAATCTCTCATGTAGATGGTAACAAAGTTTGTCAATAATTAATTCAGAATTAAATTAAATATTAATTATTATATTATAATTTATATATTATAATATAAATGAGATTAATCTAAATTTTCATATTAAAAGCTTCTCCCTTTACCACAGAAAAAAGAAAAATAAATTAGCTACTCATATTTTAATAAAAACACATATAATTTTATTACTAAAATAAAAGAAATTAAAAGAAAGCTTTTAAAAATAAAACACAGATGAGCTAGAACTCCAAAAATTTTCAGAGATAACTATGGAAACCGGGCTAATTTCTTAAGGTGTTGAGCACCTCTATTTATAGTAAAGGGCTCAGCACCCTCCCATGCAATTTTCAAATTGCAAAATTAGTGAAAATTGATAATCCACCAAAAGGTGGATGTCAATTCCCACCTTTCATTTTTTTTTTTTTTTTCTTCTTGCTTTTGTCTTTAAATACTACATATAACATATTTTGGATATTTCATCAATTTCGGCCTTAAAAAAATCAAAATTCTAAGATCTTATGAACAACAACGTTATAGATATTTGATTCTTCTTTCATCTGGAACTTGAATCCTCTTAATCCAATATCAGAGTAAATAGTTATGGCCAAAATACAAACATTGCATAGAATTGGAATTTCTGAAGTTGTACACTGTTAGAACACTCTATTAAACTTCTGGCCTCCAAAATCCAAATGTCAAGTCCATTTTTCTAGATATGCATTTAAAGTATTATTTCACCTTCATAAAAGATAAAAATCACAATAAAAATATGTAAAACATAAATTTAATTATTATGTTAAATGATTGATTTTTCTTTTAATAAATGTGCACTTTTTAGTGTTCATCAATAATTAAATCATATCTACCATCTCGTTCAACAAACTACAAACACTTGCTGGTGTGCTGTCGCAGGCAACCAAAAATAAAACCTATACTCGTAAAAATATATGTAGTAGTGCAAGTAAGGATCGTTCCCATATGGAGCATCTAGTGTAGTTTATGGCATGTGAATGAGAGGGATTGAGGGATTTGAAATTTAACATAGATAATTTTAATAAACACAATTAAAGAAAGATTCAAATCAAAGCATTAAAGTCAATCAAGAAGAGAGAAATCTTTGGTCTAAGTCCACATCCACCATTGGAATTTTACACATGATCATTAATGCAAAAATAGATCAATCCACACTTTGAATATTCACCGGTCGTCTAATTAACCCTAATCACTAAACAACCCGAGACAATAACTAAGTCTTAATATAGTGGAAACCTTAAGAATTAAAGAGATCGATCAAGCTAAACAACACAAATATAAGCACTTGTATTTAATTTAGTCATGTGTTCTTCCTAGTGTTTAATTGTTTCTGATGCAGCAAATCATTAAACCTTAGTTGCTACTTAATTTATACGAATCAAACAATTATAGATTTGATATCTAACCTAGTAGTAGATTGCAACGAACAATAAACTAGTAGACTTCTTAGCAATCAAATGACACAATCATGAAATTAAGCATAGAAGAAAATTTGATACACAAAGAAATATAAAGAAATGAAAACAAACTAGATCTCACAGTTGTATTGATCCTCAGGCTTCAATCTCCTTTAATCAAACACAGAAGTTAACCCAAACATTGCCAACATAAAAACTCAAAGAAGAATTCTTGTCTTTCATTTTTCTTGTGCATTCTCACTAATCAGGGTTTTAAGCCTCCATTTATATATAAATAATGTTATAACCTAATCCAAGTGGTATGGACTTTCCAAAACCTAAAAATGAATGGAAAAAGGCTGAAAATGGAAATTTGCACTCAAATACTGTAATTTTTGTTCGAACACCCCTCAAACGCGAATCTTCTGCCTCAATTTGTTCGAACCTCCATCATATGTGACTCATACTCCAAGATTCTACCTCGGGGCATTATAACTCCCCAACGACATCAATTGCACACACATATATTTTGCACGGACTAGTTATGAGGTGCAACTTCAAATGCTTGAAACTTTCTCATCCCTTAGCCAAATCATAAGTTCTTTATATGCACGCGATCCTTTTTGAGACTAATTTCCAATGCCACTAACCTCAAGTCAATTGGAGCTTGGATGAGAAAGTTATTCGTAGATTATTGAGCTTCATTGAAAGTATCCAATAATTGCCCAATTAGCATTGTTTGCATTTAAAGCCTTGAATTACATCCTAAATCAAAATATGAATATAATATGTTTATTTAGACACTAAATAAGTATAAAATAAAAATATTATGGGAGAAAAATATAACACTTTTCATTCTCATCAAATTCCCTCATACTTAAAACTTGCTTGTCCTCGGGCAAAACTTAAATTCACTTTCCCAAAAACATCACAGTTGTAGCGTCATCAATAAAGATTAACCAAGATTTTCAAAACTCAGAACATATCATGAACAAACATTTTAAACAAGCTACAGTTCATTAGAAAGTATTTTCCCTTGATTTTGGAGTAAACTAAACCCATAGATCTTCACAGAAATTAACTCTCGACACTTATATATTTGAAAGGTAAATATTTCGATCAAATTCATTCCAATGGAAATGATCTACCATAGGCTTGCATGTCTTTTTGTTCTCCACCACTGAGATCACCTACATAGATGAATCATAAGAGCTTTTCAAAGGTTGTAATGAGGTTCAGGTCAAGGTGGGAAATATTTAGGAGTGTAGCTCAAAAACTAACGAAACCAGTTGAGCAAAATCATATAGGATATGTAAGACTAGACATTCCATTCAGCAGCTTTTTCAACTTGGCTTCAAGATATTTAACCCTCATTAAATACATCACATTCATAAATATTTGTAATGTCAAAAGCAACTCTCTCCATCACGTCATTCTTCTTCCCTCACATAATTGTTTTTAAAAATTACAAAAGAAATACATTATTCTTTTTCTATTATTTTTATTTTTATTTTTTTTTACTACGAAAATAAATTAACATTGTAACTCATGAACGGAGAATGAAAAACATGTTAGGGTTGGTGCTCGGAGTGTCAATTCGGATCATATTTATGTCCGATTTATAAATATGAGCAATATCATTTTCCATAATATTACTTAATTATAAGTAGCACCCTTGTCTTTTATACGTTTATTCTATCTAATTGCGATTAGCTATCTTATTAAGATTAGATCAAAACTTAATATGTTTCAGTGATACATGTATATTAGACAAAGACCCTAGGATTTTCAGTATAGTGGGTAGTTACAACGCAGTTTGTAATTGACATTGGGAAGTGCACTATTAGTTGTATATCCTTAAATAAAGTTCCTGGTCATGATTTGCTAACACGGGTCGGTTAGTAAAATTCGCTGAGACCAGTACATGTCGTATATCGTGACTTGGTCCGATGGTTTATCCCAATGAACCATGAGTCTTGGGAGACACGTATAGACATGTAGATATTTATTTGATAAGACATTGAACGACTCACTGAAGATTTCCTAATAGATGGTACACCAACGTTAATAAAAACCTTCTCTAGTTGAGCGAGCATAGTAGTCCTTCGACTTGAGATACCACAGTGGGATATGTGAGTTATCCTCTACACTTTGATGGTAGTCACGTCAATGATCTTTTCATGATCAGACCTCTGCATGTTCTTTGGGTGTGCACTGATGCTCACAATATCCAGGGCGTATCAAGATAGGATCCGTCAGTCCTATGTACAAGGCTTAAGCATCCAGCACATGTTTACGATCCAGTAAGTCCATTGCCATGGTATAACTTCGGAAACCAGTTCCGAGTGTTATTTAGAGATCGTAAATTGAAAGTCGACTGTATTATACCGAACGGATTTGACGTTGTCATCTATATCCCAGGAATAATACGGATGGCCTGTGACAGATGGATTATACGTATGCAATGACCTTGGCTTGCATACTTTAGCGAGATTATCCGTGGTCATCGTAATTCATGGTGGGTGGATTATGGACACGAAATTGGATTTCGTGACAGATAAACCTAAACTTATAGAGTCTCACAATATGAAGTGTACTCGTTGAGCACTTGGGCAACTCGATATTAATAATACGGATTATTCATAAAACTTCACCGGATTAAATGAGTTAATTCAGATCATTTAATCGGTTAAACGATAACACATGCATTAGAGGATTCTGTCCCCTAATAATTATTGTGTATTTGTATTTGATACATAATACGATTAGATACACATTAATTATTCGTCAAATGAGATTTTGACACATGCCATAAATATATGTATTTTTATTTATTGTAAATAAAATACATATATAATAATAATTACATTAATTATTTTTTTGAATATTTAATTGTTAGATATTACAATAATTAATTGGTCAAATTTTTTAATAAATGTTATGGATTTGTCCAATTATTATTTTGACACTTGGCATGATTAAAGTAAACTTTATATATGTGCAAATGTGATTTGATACAATAAAGTTTTATTTTATTAATTGAATTTGATTTAATTAAATTAGTTTTTGAAAAAAATGTCGCCACCAATTCGGTCAACATGTTTTTAAAATGAAAAAAATTTGTTTCTCTCTCTTATTCACTTGCTGCCATGGCCGAGAGGTCCATGGAGAAAATCGGTTCTCATTTGAATGATGATTCAAGCCAAAAAAATGAAGAAAAACAAGAAACTAAGCTTTGGAAAAAGGAGAATTAAGGTAATTCTTTATGCTCTTGAGCTTGGAAACTTTGTTTCTTGTTCTTTTGATTCCTAGAATAGATCTAGGGTTTTTCTTTACTTGTAAAATTTGGGGCTTTTGGTAGTGGTGAATTGAAATGGAAGATTAGTGCATGTGTGAAATGTTATTTGATGGAATTAGTGTAATTTCATTCCAATTTGTTCAAATTATTGTTGGAAAATATTGTTGCCATTCTAGAGTTTTTGATCCACTCTTAGATAGCCTAGAATATTTCTAGAGTTGTTCGTTTGTGGTGGGACTCATTTGGTGTTGAGATTAATTGATTTAGTCTTGAAATTGTTGGATTTAAGCATGAAAATTAGGCAATTTCGTTTTCTGTGTAAGACCTGGAAATGAATCGGATTTTGTAATGAAATTATTGTCTTATGAATATTTTGGATGTATTTTAGGAGTTGGAACAATTGCCGGAAAGTGTTTCCGACTTGAAATAAGCGAAAATGGCCAAAAACGGTGTTACCAGGTGGATTTTGAGCCAACCGAGTGACGGCTGCCCAAACAGTGAATCCATCACTGTTCAGGCAGCCCATGAACTACCCTGACACTATTGGAGATGACCTTGGTAGTTTCCATAAGTTTCGGGTAGTCGGTTCAGTCAAAAACACGTTTTAGGCAATTTTACGGAGAATCAGTTTTCGTAAAAATTTCGCGAAGTTTCAACTATGTTTATGTTAATATTTGATATTAAATAAATAGGTTTAGGTTAAATATGAATAAATTATTCATATTAGATATTGAATAATTTATTTGGTATTTTGAAAAAATTTTAAAATACGATTTCGCCCGAACCCGCGCTTCCGCTGCGCCCCTCGCCAAAAACCCCAAAAAATATGGTATCAGAGAGGGTCTGATGCTTCATCCATTACATTATTCATGCTTGATATATGATATATATAATCCAATTTTAATGTTCGCACATGCTTGTAATCTAGATATCTTTCTTTACTTTTCGGTTTTACGTTAACGGAAAATATAACGGAAATTTAATAGTTAAATTGTGTTATGTTTTCTAATGTAGAATTGAAATGTTTAGAAAAAGATTTAGAATAAAATTCTACATTGGATGTAGAGTATAACTTCCATAGGAAAATCCCCGCTTTTAAATATGGCTGTAAAGTAACGTGTATTGGATACATGTTTCTTGGTCTGTCTTGTCAGTACAATTTATAGGTATTTTTCTATAAGTTCATACGAGATCATGCCAAAATTGTGAGGGTGTAGTTATAGGATTATTATCCATACCGATTGTATATTGATACTGGATAAATTCAAGAGAAAGTGGAAATCCTGAACATGCCAAAGCTTTTAGGACTACACTGGTAGCTTGAGTTTGTCATTGAAAACTGTAGCCTTGATACGCCTCCCAGTGAATGTGCCAAAGCTGTCACAGCGAGAAACAATCAGGACCGAAACCAGGAGTCACTGGTGAGTGATTGACAAAAAATTATCTACCTAATGAATATACATAGAAAAGATCGTGCCAAAGCTTTGAGTCGAAATATATTCATGGGATCCTACTCTGACAATGGAATTCGATTTAATTATTGAATTTCCGTTGTCCTTTGGGGATTATGGTATTACGTAAAATAGTGGGAGACACTACTGAGTTTTAAAATCCATAACTCAGGCAATGTGTAATATTATGGAATTTACTCATTTCGTTTTTCTTTTATTCTATATTATTTATAGAATTATATTTCTAATCCACTGTATAGTATATTACTTGAATATATTTTCTGACTTTACTTATGGTTACGTAGTTCTAGAATAGGTTCTAGAAATACAGTAGGCTTAGATATTGTTAGATTAGTTAAAACCATCGGAAATTGTTGTTCCAATTTTCTTGAAAATCAATATGGTTTGTGACTTAGTTACTAAGTCAAAATTAGGTAATCTAAATATGATATCTGCTCTAGGATATAATTATCTAGAAATGACAATTTCTTATGCAGTAAGAATTAACTTGAATAGTTCATGTCTCGAGATTATTGACTGGCATTAAGAAAACCCCTTAAGTGTTTGTTTATCTTTTAATGACGTTTCTTCGCTTTTAGTGACTTTTAGAAGTCACGTGTTTGATACAGTTTGCTAATCTATTATTTGCAATTGCTGTGAATAATTGAACGTAAATTATAAAGCTCAAGAAAGGAGATGCGTATAGTTGTGTATAGATTCGATTCTTATAATACGACAACTATATGTATTAGATATCGGGTCTCCCCTCTAGTTAATTAAAATAATTTTTAATAACTATTTTGATATTTAATATCAGAACTTGTGATTATTGGATAGTTACTTGTGATGTATAAACAGTTGTTACATATTTTAAAGTGACTAGTAGTGTCATTAATGAAATATATGCATTAAGAAAATATTCGGTAGAATAAATAACTTAGAACTGTGTTTTATGAGTTTTTATCACATAAGCATTTGATGATTGTTCCTTATGGTAAATGATGGTCTGATACGAGTTCACACCACATATCCTTATCCATTTAATGAATATTGTATTCAGGAAGTGATTAAATCTCATTTAACCGATGAATGTCATTGGACCACAGATTTATTAAACTAATGATTTGAAAGTATGTAGTTTAATGAATTAGAAATTTCATTGTATGGTTTTCTTTGCTTCGTAACTCAGTTGATGAACTCTCATGACTTAGTTACGTGTTTCCACTAGAGAACATGTTTAACGTCTTGAATTGTTCAAGAATTGTCAATATGTTACTAATGAAACTCGGAAAAAATATTTTGAATAGTTCAAAGATATTTTATCGGTAGTGTTGAAACCTTTTTCTTTAAACATTCATTACGCGTCTTTGAATTGTTCGAAGATGTTTGATTTGATCAAATGCATGAATTTAAGACAATTAGTTTTAAAGTTATTTAATGAATTTGATTCTTACTCGAATTAAACTTCCACAATTCTATTGTGATGTAATTGGTCAGTGGGAGTTATCGAATCTTATATGATTTGATTTATTGTTGTTGAGTGTTACCGAATTAATTTTGAATACTCTTGGGGTTATGCTCCAGAAACTCTAATTTGTCTCTTTAATTACTGTTCCATTCGTTTCTACAGTTACATATATGATATGTATCGTAGAAAATTTGAATCTTTTAAAGTTTGAGATTTGAATCTTTCTTTTGTATAATGGTTATATAATTGAAAGTACTTGTGCCTCGGAGGTACGAGTGAAATGTTTATCATTTATTCTATTTAATAGAATATTGTATTCTATTTGATAGAATATCTTTTCTACGATCCCGAGTAATAAAATTATTTTGTTACTTGGTGGTTAACATCGGATGTTGACGATTGCAGAAAAGATTTGACTCTGTGAAGTCAAATGTTAAAATGATAAATTGTAATGGAACTACGTAATTATTAAGATGAAAATACCCTTAGACAACTGCCGTATAAGTCCTATAGGATGTCAGAATCATTTACAAAGTATTTGATATTTAATGAATCTGATGTTTTCATGTTGAAGAAAATTATCCTATAACTTATAGTGGGAGCGATATTTGATATCTATTCCGGAACTAAGCATTGTATAATAGATTTAAGATTGTTCATGGCTTAGTATGATCAATCTTTGAACTTGATTAAGCTTTCATTATTAATAGTTCATAAAATATGCAAACTGTTTGCGCAACAAAAGCGAAGTGAGCTTGATAAAAATTTGACATTTATAGTATGACAGTGAGAAGGTTATTCTCAGTAGTCTATTGTAGATTATGAGGAAGCTTGTCTCTTGTCGTACTGATTGGACAATTAAGAATATGTTGGTTAATGTTGATATTAAATCGTGGTTTTTGGCTAAAGAATACAAAATGACGTTCTTGATTGATTTCTTCGAATGAGAGATATGTTGTGATTTCTTTGTTTGAAGAATTCATTCTAGAATGGCCCTAGAGTTTGTATTCTACTAAGATCACTGTAGGACACAGAAATCAGTGATGTTGTCCCATGCTCGCGGCCCGGTTGGGAGTACGAAGTAGCCCGCGGGGGACTAAATCGGAGAATAAATGAATCGCCACCTAGTGTGAACTGGGAAATGATTTAAGGCCGCACTTACCCCTCACAAGGGAAGTCCTCAAACCGTTGGGTTCGAAATGGTCCCTTACTTATGCCAATTGTAATGAAAGGATTTATGCGATAGTATAACCGAGTCTCATGCAACACATACAAGATAGTTTAAACGACACACAAGTTTGCATACATAGAAGTAAATGAAATAAAAACGAGCTCACAATCCCATGAACATATGCGTGAACGTTTCCTTAAGCGGTACGTGGAATTGTATCCCAAGTACAGACCGAACTACCGTCCATTCGGATTCGGCTACGGAATTTACATCTGGGTTTCCATCCGATATACCACGAGAAGCAACACTAAATCACTAACCCAATATTGACATTCATGAAACATGATAATGTATATAACCATAAATAACTGAAGAGAACAAAACGAATGCGGAATAATAAAACAACAATAAACGGAAATTAAATGCTAAATAATAAAAGACTAATGATGCGAAATAAATGCGGAATAATAAATATGTGACCAAAGAATTTGGCTGTTTTCAATGTAGGACTTTGCATGCTCGGTTGGACGTATGTTAAGTGCAACCAAGCATGTCATATCCAGAATGAAAAAATAAATATAACAAAGGGTGCCCTCAGGTCTTACCTTTTAAGTCGCTTCTTAGAAGTGCGTCATGTGGCCGTCGGAAGGGTTAATGCTCCGTAACTTTTCTGGTTCACTGATATAATGTTTTCCTTCGTCGTCTCGCTGTTTTGGGTTGTTGTTTTCTCTGTTTTGAGCTGCTATTTTTTTGGATGGTTCGGTGGCTGATTTCTTGGGCTGGTTTCGGGGTAATTTTGGGGTGCATTTTACGGTTATTTGGGGCTATTTTTAGGGTGCTATTTGCGGTGATTTTAGACTATTTTTAGGGTGTAGTTTGTGAGTAGTCGGTGAAGGTTTTGGTGAATTTATGACCAAGAGAGAGGATAACAGAGAGAGATGAGAGATGGAGGTGAGAGGGGTGTTGGTTATTTAGGGTTGAGTTGCTGTGAATGAGCTCTCTCCAGGGGGTGAAGGGTTTGGTTTGTGTGTATTTTTATAGGTGTGGGCTAGGATTTTCCTTGCATGGGAAGGAAAGAAATCATGCAATCATGGGGGTATCTTTAATTAGTGTGCTATAAGGAAAAGATCTATTCAATTTAGGAATGTGATTTATTTAGTTTAGGAAAGGGATTTAAGGGATTTGATTTGAATTATTTAATTTAGGCATGCGATTTACTCAAATTAGGAAAGTGATTTATTTAGATTTTAACATGTGTTTAATGTGTTGGATAATTTTTGGAGGGGATTTGGTGGGCTTGGGCGTGTGGAGCTTGGTTCTTTGGTGGGCTTCGGCGTGTGGGTTGGTGGTGTGTGGGCTTGGATGTGTGGCTTGGTATGGGTTGCGGGGGTTTTGGGGCGAGGGTAAATTTTAAAACAGAGGTCCATCGAGCGAACCCGAGGCTAAGCAAACGAATTAAGTCCAACAAGGTATTGATTTTTGAATTTTCCCTTTCGACGTCCGTTTCCTGCGACTTCCGCAACTTATCGGGTAGTGCCTCCATATGAGGCTCATCATCGGGACTTATGCAAAAATGCAGTGCATATAATCATAGTTTGATATACTAGCTTATAGAGTCTATTGTAGGCTCAGGTAAGCTTTCCGGAAATTAATGTTCTCTGACTTTGATATCAGTCAGATTGTCTGGTTTTATCGAAGTATAGAGAATAAATATTTGTCAGTAGGGTCAGTGGGAGCGTACAAATTTATTTCTAGTATTACATATCCTAAGTCTTCATTTCTCCGTGTGAGTAGTGGGAGCAGTCTCTGTTATATTTGATATAAAGTTTCATATATGATATAAAACTAAGAGACTTGTGAGAAACTCACATTAGTCGTATATTACATACGATCTAATAAAGGACACTATAGGACTATCTGTATGACAGTTAGTATAATTGTTTGACAGTTAACATGTCTATTATGTATATAGTATTTATCTTTCGTATAAGATGATTCATTTGTCGAAAGATAGATTGATTGGAACGTCTAGTCAATCTTATACATCATTGGATGATGGCATAATGAATACTGTATTATGTGCGATTATAGATATAAATTTAATCGTAATTGTTACGAGTTATTTTGATATATTGGACACCATATGATGGTCCTAGAAACATGTTCTTTGTGATCTTTGAGATGTTAAGAACGCGTTTCATATTCACGGAGAATTTATTCTGCAACCATAAGGTCAGATTAGTTTTTATTCTAATTATGACATTAGATAGTCTATGTCATATAAAGTCAGAAAAGATGCAGTGGGAGTGTCACCGTTGATTCTACTAAACTAGTGGAATCAGTTACAACTTATGAAGTATTGACTTATGAAGTTGCAAAGTGACCTCATAGATTAGAAGTTTTCATATTAGTATAGTGCTTGCGGTTATCTTAAAGTATTTGGATTTGATTTCAAAATACATAGACAACTCAGTAGCTATAGCACAATACTAATAGAGCATCTGAGTCATATTGACGTGGAATGTAGATTCTACAAAATATGAATGATGCTTGCTAAGGAAAACGATTGGGTTTGTTGGACATACTCGATTTATTAAAGCAGACTTACTTGTTGTTGCCTTCCTCTTGAATGCTGGTGAGCTCTTGAGGGCCATGAGTATGCGATAAACATTAAGATGTGTATAGGATACCATGGATTGGCACTTGAGAAAGTGGGAGAAATTGTTAAGGTTGGTGCTCGGAGTGTCAATCCGGATCGTATTTATGTCTGATTCATAAATACGAGCAATACCATTTTTCATAATATTACTTAATTATTGATAGCACCCTTATCTTTTATACGCTTATTCTATCTCATTGCGATTAGATATCTGATTACGATTAGATCGAAACTGAATCTGTTTCAGTGATACGAGTATATTAGACAAAGACCCTAGGATTTACAGTATAGTGCATAGTTACAATGCAGTTTGTAATTGATATTGGAAAGCGCACTGTTTGTTTATCCTTAAATAAAGTTCCTGATCAAGATCTTCTAATATGGGTCGGTTAGTAAAATCCGCTGAGACTAGAACATGTCGTATATCGTGACTTGGTCCGATGGTTTATCCCAGTGAACCATGAGTCTTGGGAGACTCGTATGGACATGTAGGTGTTTATTTGATAAGACACTGAACGACTCACTGAAGGTTTCCTAATAGATGGTACACCAACGTCAATAAAAACCTTCTCGAGTTGAGCGAGTATAGTGGTGCTTCGACTTAGATACCATAGTGGGATATGTGAGTTATCCTCTACACTTTGATTACAGTCACGTCAATGATATATTCATAATCATACCTCCGCCTGTTCGTTGGGTGTGGACTGATGCTCATGATATCCAGTGCGTATCAAGATAGGATCCGTCAGTCCTGTGTACAAGGCATAGGCATCCAGCACGTGTTTACGATCTAGTAAATCCATGGCCGTGGTATAACTTCGGAAACCAGTTCCGAGTGTTATTTAGATATCGTAAATTGAAAGTCGACTGTATTATACTGAAAGGATTTGACATTGTCATCTATATCCCAGGTATAATACGGACGGCCTGTGACGGTGGGATTATACGTATATTATGACCTCGACTTGCATAGTTTAGCGAGATTATTCGTGTTCATCATAATCCATGAGTGGGTGGATTATGGACACAAAATTGGATTTCGTGGCGGATAAACCTAAATTTAGAGAGTCCTACAATATGAAGTGTACTGGTTGAGCATTTGGGCAACTCTATATGAGTATTACGGATTATTCATAATACTTCACCGGATTAAATGAGTTAATTCGGATCGTTTAATCGGTTAAACGATAACACATGCATTAGAGGATTTTGTCCGCTAATAATTATTGTGTATTGTATTTGATACATAAAACGATTAGATACACATTAATTATTCGTCAAATGAGATTTTGACACATGCCATAAATATATGTATTTTTTATTTATTGTAAATAAAATACATATATAATAATAATTACATTAATTATTTTTTTGAATATTTAATTGTTAAATATTACAATAATTAATTAGTCAAAATTTTCCATGACTCCTTTAAAAGGCGATACTTTTAGAAACACAAAATCCCCCACCTAGAACTCCAAATCATTTCTCTGGTGATCTGCATAGCTCTTTTGGCGACTCTGAGCCATACCCAACCTTTCTCTGATTAACTTTAATTTCTTCATGGCATCTTATACTAAATCAGGTCCCAATAACTTCTGCTCCCCGACTTCAAACCATCCAACTGGAGATCTGCACTTTCATCCATACAAAGCCTCGAATGGTGCCCTTTGAATACTTGCCTTATAACTATTATTATAAAAAAAATTATATAAGTGGAAAATGCTGATCCCAGCTACCCTCAAAATCAATCACACAAGCCCGAAGCATGTCTTCTAAAGTCTATATGGTCTGCTTTGTCTGACAATCCGTCTGGGTGTGAAAGGTTGTACTAAAGCGTAATTGAGAACTCAAAGCCTACTAAAATGATTGTTAAAACTTAGAGGTCAATTGAGAACCTCGATCAGAGACAATTGCGATAAGTACTCCATGCAACGATAATATCTCATCCATGTACCGTTTGGCATAATGGGCTACTGTGAAGCTAGTCTAAACTGGAAGAAAATGTGCAAATTTGGTCAATCTATCCATGATCACCCATATAGAATCACACTCTTTCGAGGTATGCAGGAGCCCAATGACAAAGTCCATAGTGATCTTCTCCCATTTCCACTCCGGAACGTCTAAACTTTGTAGTTTCCCTGCTGGTCTCTGATGTTTAGTTTTAACCTGCTGGCAAGTGAGACATTTTGTGATGAATTCAGCTACATCCTTTTTCATGCCATTCCACCAATAAAGATCTATGAGATCATGATACATCTTAGTGATCCCAAGATTCATGGTGTAGGATTAGGTGTGGGCCTTTTCTAATATCGAGTGTATCAATTCCAGAACCTGGGTAACAACAATTCTATTATGCCTCCGATGAGATTTTCATTTTCTATAAGATACTCGTCTTACATGCCATACTGCAACCTACTTATGATATGTTGCACTACAGTATCTACTTCCTATGTAGCTCTGATTTCATCTACAAGTGTGGATTGAACCTGAATATATGCCAGTAACTCTCCCTGAGCTGTTACTTGAAAATACTCCGTCCAGTAAACATTGTTGCATCTGTTTGGTGGGACGCCATTTCTCCATCGGAAAATGGGCCAAGCTTCCCATAGACTTCATGCTCAATGCATCAACTAAAATGTTAGCTTTCCCTGAATGATACTGAAAGGAGCAATCATAATCTTTCAACAACTCCATCCACCTCTTCTGTCTCAAATTAGGCTCATTTGACTATGAATATATTTAAGGCTTTTGTGATTGGTGAAAAATTCAAACCTTTAACCATATAGATAATGCCGCCATATCTTCAGAGTAAATATTATTGCAGCCATCTCCAAATCTTGAGTGGGATAATTTTGCTTATGAGGCTTCAATTGTCTGAAAGCATAAGCAATCAATATCCCCTTCTGCATCAGCACACATCATAATCCCACCCTATAAGCATCACAATACATTATAACCCTCTTGATCTGGCTGGCAGTACAAGAGTAGGAGCAGTAGTCAATCGGCATTGGAGTTCCTATAAACTCTTTTCACAAGCATCAAACCACTCAAACTTTACATTCTTATGTGTCAATCGTGTTAACGGAGAAGCCATTATCGAGAAATTCTCTACAAACCTCTTATAGTAACCTGCTAACCCCAAGAAATTATGAATCTCTGTTACACTTTTAGGTCGATGCCAATTCTGAATAGCCTCAACCTTCTGAGAATCTACTCTAATACATTCGTTAAATACCACATGCCCCAAGAATAACATGCTAGTTAACCAAAATTCACACTTCAAGAACTTGGCATACAACTTCTGTTCTCTCAATGTCTGTATCACCTGATACAAATGCTCTGCATGCTCCTTTTCATTCTTTGAGAAAACCATAATGTCATCAAAAAAGACTATCACAAACCGATCTAAATAAGGTCTAAAAACTTTGTTCATCAAGTCTATAAATGTTGTAGGGCCATTAGTCAGATCAAATGACATTAATAAGAACTTGTAATGCCCATATCTGGTTTGAAAAACCGTCTTCGAAACATCACTCTCTTTAATCTTCAATTGATGATAACCCGATTGTAGATCAATTTTTGAGAAACATTGTGCTCTCTGTAACTGATCAAATAGATCATCAATCATTGGCACTGGATATTTGTTCTTTATTGTCACCTTATTCAGCTGCCGATAATCAACGCACAGCCGCAGTATCTCATTCTTCTTCCACATAAACAACACTGGAGCACCATACGGGTACACACTGGGGCGAATAAAGCCCTTATCCAGCAAGTCTTGCAACTGCATCTTCAACTCCCTAAGTTCTGCAGTGGCCATCATGCATAGGGGAATTGATATAAGCGGGGTGCCTGGTATAACGTCTATACAAAATTCAATCTCCATATCCCATGGTAATCATGGCAACTCATTTGAGAACACATCAGGATACTCCCTCCCCACCACGATCTACTCAAGGTCTATATTTCCCGCTCTGCTATCTGCCACATATGCCAAATAACCCACGTTTCTCTTCTGAAGTAGCTTAAATGCTTGAATAACTGATATCAAATTGTGAGGTGCTACAGTCTTTTCCCCCTGATAAACTTTTACTGGTCTATCGGGAACATGTAGTGTAACGATCTTCTCTCGACAATCTTGTATTGCATGGTGATTAGTGAACCAATCCATCCTCAGAATGACATTGAAGCCGAATATACTCAACACTACTAAATCAGCATAGCAAGTATACTCATAAATGTCTACAGAATACTGTCTCACACCAAAAATAGCTTCTATCGGGCCTCCTACTGGTGTAGCTATAATGATAGGGAAATCTAAAGGCTCGATATCCATACCCATCTGAGTCATAAAACACAGTGCCACAAAAGTGTGTGTAGCACTCGAATCAAATAACACTTTCGCTTGCATAGAGTCAATCAACAATATAGTTGTGACAACTGTATTGGATGGTTGCGCCTCCTAGTGGTGAGGGTATACACCTTGCCCTGAACTCTGCTAGAGGAAACATGTCCTCGATCACCAACTGAATGCCTCATTCCTCGTACTGCATGTCCTTTACTCACTAGCCTCTGCTCTCCCCCTCCTACACTTATGTTAGGCTATGACTGGGGTGCAGGTGGAGCAGCACTGAAAGATGGCAACTGAACTGCTGGTATTGGACAGTCTTTATTCAAATGGCCCACTTGTCTATACAAATAACAACCTCTACTCCCAGATCGACAAGTCCCAGAATTAGTCCGTCCACATATCGAACATAATGGAAGGCTTCGCCCAGGATGGGCTACTGAGGGAGAAGAAACTACACGAGAGGTGATACTCTGAAATTAAGGAGTCTACTTGGCAAGCTTAATTCTCCAAGATTTATTTAGTGCAATTTTAGTACTTCTAAAATCTAAGCATAGATTTATGAAGATCCTTTAATTTCATTATCATACTTTAAGGATCTAACCCTTAGTTCTGACAAAGAAATTAAGGAGTCTACTTGGCAAGCTTAATGGATTTAGCACTAAAGTTATCATCACATTAATCTTCCAAAGATTATGCTATACTATTTGCTTAACTTCGGGCTTAGGCCTAATATGTTATTTTATCAAATAAAGAAACTTATTAGTTTTTCGAGGACCATCCTGAAATTTATTCCCAATTTGAAAATTAAGCCATTTAAATACATTTTCCCTAGGATTATGTTTTAAATGCCAATCTTTCAATTTTATCTTGATTTTAATAGTCCAACTATTTAATCAACGATTTAGGTACTATTTATTATAATGATTACAATAGTCCAACTATTTAATCAACTATAATTTAATATATTAAAATCAATTATATTGATTACTATAATCCAATTATAAAATCAACTATAAATGAATAGTTTGAATATAGTCCAACTATTTATTAAAACAACATTTAAATATTAGTCCAACTAACATTTAATTTATTTGACGACGAATGATATTTGTTTGAGCGCGTATGGCAAGTAATTAAACGAATATTGCAAATTCAATTCTTTCCTCCCACTATTTTTCGGCAAGCCTCTAACCCTCTGTCGAGTACTCGGGAAACCGTATTTCCTAGTGGTCTAGGATCCTATTAAAATATCACACAATCTTGACTTTGGCCAACAAATTGTATGATAATTAACTAGGTAGATCTCTTAGATCGATTGGATCCAATCCAATTCCTATATCCTGTAGGGGGACATCCAAGTCCGAAATATATATCTTATATGTGCCAATACATCTAATGTATTACCTAACCTTTTTCCTCTGAATCAACTAAGTCTTGGCTTTGGCACAACAAACATAGTAATCCCAGTTAAGCGCGACCCATTGACCATGGAAAGCTTCGTAATCAATGTCGATGGACAAGAAGTGGTATTGACTTTGGCCAACAAACCACAATTTGGACAAGACACTGATATGGAACAAAGCCTTCGTGATTCAAACACATCCTCGACGGTCAAAGGCCTTGACTTTGGCCAACAAGCCAATGCCAGTCTCGGATCTTGAGTGAGAATCACTCAATGGAAGGAAAAACGCTTAATATTTTACGAGGATTTTTCGAGTGCAAATTGGCAACTAATTTATTATCTTTGTTAATGTCTGATCATCATACACCCTTAAACATGCATTTTAAACACATAATAAAGCTAATATGATAAAATAATAATGATATGCGGATGGATACTTTACACAATTGATCCTAGACAAATCTCTCCCTTTCTCTCTCCTGCTAGCACATGTATTACTTCTACCCATTACACAACACTTCGAAATAAACCTCATTTACATTGTGGGGAATAGGTGAGAAGAGAATACAAAGAATAAGGAGGTAATAAGGCTGGACACGCAGGTCCAATTAATAAATCAAATTTATTACAACAATTTCTAAAATTGCCCCACCCATCTAATATCCATCCAATATACATTATTAATGCATCGTAACCATGTATTAACACAAGCATGTTATCAATCAATCTAATCAAATTAATTAATCTGATAATTAGTGATCATCCAATGTTCAAAGAACGATTTGAATTTGCCCGAGTCAAACTCGTTTTGCGAATAAGTACTCAAAGTACGAATTCTCGAATTAAATTAAACTACATAATTAAATCCAATTCAATATGCATTTAATTCTAATTCGCTTATTTAATAACAAATTAAATATTACACTTTAAAAATAAACATTTTCCGACTTAAATTCCAAATTTAATCGTTACGGGTCTCAAAGCCCGATTAACGTCCAACATCAATTTAATTAAAGTCCAATGGGCTTTTAATTAATTTATTGAGGTGTGGACTTTTGGTCAACTCGGGTCGAACCGAATAACCAAAATCCAATTCGGGATTACCCCATAAGCTTAGAAATCAATTTTGGCCCATTAGGCCCAATTAAACTTTAAAGGTCCATTAAGTCGCATTTGAGCTTTATGGAGGCGGTTTTGGGCCCAATTGGATCCAACCAATTTTTCCTAAACCCAACTTAGTACAACTAAGCCCAATAAGCCTAATAACTACATTTCAAGTCCAATTTCCAAAATTAGCCCAATTCAATTAAATTTCCAAATTCCAAATTCCCAATTTAATTACCTAAAGTACATAACACAATTAATTACCCAATTAATATTTCTAAAACATCAATTAGCCTAATTAATCATGCTTATCAAGATTAAATCATGTCCAACATAATTTAACAGAAATCAATCACATTTTCATGCTATATCATTCTCGGCAATTTGGGGATTTTATGTCCGATTCGAATTCAATCCAATTAATTCACAATCGATATTAAATCATATTCCCGCATGATTTCCAACACATCCAATGATCAAAAATCAAAAATCCCAAGACATTATAGGGCTCAACCTATTCGGCCATCACCAAAAAATTGGGGAAATTTGTTCCAAACATAATTTCAACAAATTGATCCAATCAATCCTATATTCAAACACATTTAAGCATACTAATTCATCCAATTTCATTAATCATGCTTAAAATCAAGTTTACCCAATTTTAAGCCCTAAATAATTTTCATGGTTTTAACCTTGCTCTTGATGTCATTGTTGGAGTTTGCTAAGGTCCCAATGATCAATAAACAAGCATGAACATGTGTTAATACAATCGAGAAAGTCGTGAAATACTTACATCGAGCGGTTGAGCGACGCGGGAGGCAACAAAACTTCACTTGCTGCCCTTGGACTGCTCACGGCAGTGAGCACTGTCACAGCTCACTATTTCGGCCATTGGAGGTCTTCGTCAAGCTCCAAGCTTCATCGAACAATTCCCGGCTCATTGGTGGACTTCCCTATCACCTTCGCATGATCCCAGAGTGTGCTAGCACTCTTGATTTTGCAACAAAATCGCACTTGCTTCCCTTCTTGCTCACTATTTTTCCAAAAACATAACAAGAAAAGCCATTTTTTGGGCGAGAGAGAGAAGAGGGAAAAGAAAGGAGAGATGATGAAAAAGTGTAATTAATTTTGGTTTATTTGTTTTCCAAAAACATATACCAAATTTTGGCTTTAGAAAAGTCAAACCAATTAAAGCCATCAATGCCAACCACACACATCAACTCACATCAAGTCAATCAAGTTGTCAAGTCACATCACTGAAAGTGACAAGTGATTTGACACTTGATGCGACTAGCGATTTGATGCTTGATTTGACTTGCTTGCCGCACTCGAATTCGAAATGCGAATGCGCTCGTAAATAATCTCGAGCTCGGGTTTGCTAATTCCAAATTAACGAATTTTCCGTTGCGACGCAATTAAATGATTACGCCTAGTGAAGTCACTATTCACGTCACAAACGAATTAATTCTAAATTAATTCGTTCGCCCGAATTAAAATCTAATTTTAATTTCGCTTCGGAATCCAATTTTGTTTAATATATCAAAGATATCAATTTACCGATTAATTCCAAATTAATCGTTATCTCTCTTTAAATGATATTTTATCCCAGATAAAATATCTCCACAATTAATCCCAGATTAATTTTCTCTCTCATCTAATTAATCCCAGATTAATTAAAAGTGTGAGTCATACGTCATAGGTGAATCTTCAGGAAGCGACCAATGAGATCCCTGGATATGTTGGCAATAAATTTGGTCGTCGGACTATCCGAACACGTAAGTACCTAGTACTACGTTTATACCGATTTACAAGACAAAGTTTGCTTCTAGCAAAGTACCATGCCTACCCAATTCTCCAGAAATATCCTTACAGGAATAAAGGATCTGTATCAGGCGTAGTATACGTAGTATTGCGTATTTCTGTCCAATATCGGATGATCACATGCAAGGCCTGAGGCTGGTACAGTGTCTGCCCCGTACGAAGCATATATCGGATGACGAGCAACTAGTCTCTTTAATATCGGATAATCATGACCAAGTTATATTATCCCGACGGTTGCAACCTTTTTAGAGAACCAGTTTTGTATCCTTGCAGGATCATCATCTCCATATGACTGGAGTGACACTTCCGTCTTGACATCACACCCAACACACTACGATTCTCAATATACCCAGCATTGGCGTACACAGAACCTATTAAAGTCCTGGACGACCACAACCAAAGTATATTGATTGTCGCAAGTATTAGCGGTGCAAGTCTCAGGTTAAGACCAAATACACCTACCCTGATTTCGGACTTCCATAGACAAAAGCATTGGGAAATGGGCAGTGAGACTGTCAGACTTGGAAGGAAATGAGTTCACCGAGCCGATCAATGTGGGTAGATTGAAAACAGTACTTTCCATATAAAATAGAAGAATGGTCATTAAGGGAATTGGTGGAAGACCTAACCCAACGGGATGGGAAACTCATTCACGCATTCATGCATACACGTAACATATTTTGCATTCCTTTTTGTGTTTTGTGTTTGTTTTTTATTCACAGGTTTTGAAGAAGAAAAAGAGAAAATGGCAAATGAAAGCCAATCAGAAGCATCAATATGACATCAGCAATTTGGGGACGAGTCCTAGGGTTGAGGCCAATATCAGTATGAGTCTAGGGTTGAGGCCCATATCAGTATCAGTCTGGGGTTGAGGCCCATATCAGTATCATTGTGGGGGCGAGGCCCACCTCAGTACCAATTTGGGGGCGAGGCCCTACATCAGTACCAGTTTTGGGGTGAGACCCACATCATCTTGAGGTCGAAGACCCACTATCTTGACACAGTTCGGGAAGAAGGCCCATGGAATAAAGCCCACATTCAGTACAGTTCGGGAATAAAGCCCACATTCAACACAAATCGGGAACAAGGCCCACAGTTAAATAATTCGGGAACAAGGCCCACAGTTAAAATAATTCAGGAACAAGGCCCATGGAATAAAGCCCACATTCAGTACAGTTCGGGAATAAAACCAATATTCAACACAGTTCGGGAACAAGGCCCACAGTGAAAATAATTCTGGAACAAAGCCCACAGTTAAAATAATTCGGGAACAAGGCCCATGGAATAAAGCCCACATTCAGAACAGTTCGGGAACAAAGCCTAGGGGAATAAAGCCCACTTTCAAAACATTCGGGAATAACGCCCTATCTTGAAATAGTTCGGGAACAAGGCCCAGGGAATAAAGCCAATATTCAGTACAGTTCGGGAATAAAGCCCACATTCAACACAGTTCGGGAACAAGGCCCACAGTTAAAATAATTCGGGGACAAGGCCCATGGAATAAAGCCCACATTCAGTACATTTCGGGAACAAAGCCTAGGGGAATAAACCCCACTTTCAAAACAGATCGGGAACAAGGCCCATGGGAATAACGCCCTATCTTGAAACAGTTCGAGAACAAGGCCCAGGGAATAAAGCCCACATTCAGTACAGTTCAGGAATAAAAAAATTCAACATAGTTCGGGAATAAGGCCCACAATCAACATAATTCGGGAACAAAGCCCATGAGAATAACGCCCTATCTTGATACAGTTTGGAAAAAGCCTAGAGGAATAAAGCCTACTTTTAAAACAGTTCGGGAACAAGGCCCAGGGGAATAAAGCCCTTTCTTTACTCGGTTCGGGAACAAATTCTAGAGGAATAAAGCCCACTTTCAAAACAGCTCAGGAATAAAGCTTAGGAGAATAAAGCTCTCTCTCAACGCAGTTCGGGAACAAAGCCCAAAGGTAAAAGCATCTCAGGATAACAAGTAAGTTAAGCAATAGCTGGCGAGCCAGGTAAGTAAAAATACATGCATAACTTTGATAGGATTGTCATTGTCAGACACTGCACAAGTCCCATCAAAGTGGGGGCGACTGTAGGCACTGCATTTTTACATATAAGTCCCTATGATGAGTCTCATTTGGAGACACTACCTTTTAAATCGCGGAAATCACGAGAAACGGACGTCAGAAGGGAAGAAATTGGGATTTTTGTTGGATTTAGTTCGCTTGTTTAGCTTCGGGCTCGCTTGTTGGACCTCCGTTTTAAAACACTTTAGGCCAAAAACCCCCGTAAGCCCACACACCACTAAACCCACCAACCAAAGCCAACCAAACCCCCCAACCAAAGGCCACACGCCCAACCAAGACCCACACACGCCCAAACCAATAAAAGACATCCAAAAATACTAAAGTGCATATTTAACACATGGGAAAATCAAAATAAAACAAATAAAATATAAGTAATTGCATGCCTAATTAAGATAAATCAAATATATTAACTTCCTAATTAAACCAAATCTTGTCTCTAATTAAATATTTATTTTCCTTGTATAACACTAAAAAATATCTCACATTTATTGCATGATCTCTTATTCCTTCTCTAACAAGGATTCACCCTAGACTTTGTCTATAAAAGAAACACAATTCCAACACACCCCCACGGCTAGCCATTCACGCCGATTTAACAAGAGTAAGCAAGCAAATAATGTCTCTTCTCATTCTTCACTCTCAAGAACCGAGTATACACCCCCTAAACACCATCCACCACCGAAAATCACCTACCAAAACACCACCCTTCATTGCCGCCAAACACCACTGAAAACACACCCAAAAAAAACCCCTCAAAACTCACCAAAACAGCAGCCCAATACCCCAAGAAAACGCATAAAAATAGTCCTCTATACCACAAAAAAAACTGCACAATTTTACACCTTCTAACCACTGAAAATCACCCCCAAACAGCAGCCCAAACACCAAAAATAGTAGCCAAAAAATAGCAGCTCAAGTACCCCGAAACAGTAACTAAAATCACCTAAAACAGTGAACAAAAACTGTACTTTAGAACCCTTAAACAACCACACAAAACAGCAGCCCCCACCCCCTCAAAACAGTTAAAAACAGTCCACTAATACACCAAAAACAGTGACCATAAAATATGACAAAACAGCAGCAAAACGGAGTAAAAACAGTAGCTCGAGCAGTGAAAACAGCGAGGAAAGAAGTGAACCAGTGAACCAGAAAAGTTGCGGAGTTTTAGCCCTTTCGACGGCCTTGTAACGTGCTACCGAGAGTCGACATAAAAGATTAGACCTGAGGGCATCTTTCTAATTTATTTTCATTCATCTCGTAATTATTTATTAAATTTTATTTGTATGAGTATTGTGGAATGATGTGTGTTGTGGCCCTTGAATAAATGGAAAATTTGTCACTTCTTGTGGTAAATATGATGGAAACCCATACATAAATTCCGTAGCCGAATTTGAATGGACGGTAGTGCGGTCTGTACTTGGGATACAACTCCATATACCACTTGAGCAAACGACACATATTCCGATTTATGTTATCTTGTTTGTTTATTATCCTCATTTTTATTCCGCCATTTAATTTCTGTATGATTATTTTTGTGTGTATTGATTATTTAATGCGCATGGGCTTAGTATGTTGGTCTAAAGGTTCTCTATTTGAGGGAAGAAAAGTCTAAAGGACTACCTTTACGACAATACTTTGTCGCACCGGACAAAGTGTGTTTGATTGAATGTGATATATGTTTAATCAAATATACGAAGTCCTATATTGTTGTCTTTATTTTTTATGCATTGTAATGTTATGCGCATGGGCTTAGTACGTTGGTCTATAGGTTCTCTATTTGAGTGAAGAAAATGTCTTAAAGACTACCTTTACGACAATATTTTGTCGCGCCTTTTCTATTCCATCTTTTACTTTATGTACATTGGTTTTTCATATAATTGATGATATAGTGCGCATGGGCTTAGTATGTTGGTCTAACGGTTCTCTATTTGAGGGAAGAAAATGCCAAAAGGCTACCTTTACGACAATACTTTGCCGCGCCGGACAAAGTGTGTTTGGTTGAATGTGAGATATGTTCAACCGAGCATACGAAGTCCTATATCATTGTATTTACTTTATATGTATTGTAATGTAATGCGCATGGGCTTATTATGTTGTTCTAAAGGTTCTATATTTGAGAGAAGAAAAGTCCAAAAGGCTACATTTATTATAGTACTTTGCCGCTCCTTTTATTATTCCGCCGTTTGCTTTCTGTATGTCATCTCTTTGCATAATCATGCATCATATTGCAATGCGCATGGGCAAATCAAGTTGGATTAAAGGTCCTCCATTTTGAGGGATAGAAAGCCGAAAGGCTACCTTTGCCACGACGTTTTGCCGCACCGGACAAAGTATGTTCAATTGAATGTGAAATACATTTAATCGGACACTCTAAGTCCTATATAGATGTGGGCATATGTCGCATCTCTTTTCTTTCACTTTCATTGTCTATGTTTTGCATCGCATCATTGCACGTTTATTTTAATTTACAACTACCTCATTAGTTATCTCTTTGCATTATGTACCTAATTGCTTCTCTTTATTACACATAATTGTACAATTACCATTTCCTTGCGTTTCCGTATCCATGAATATGGTGTGCTTATGAAGTTGTATGCTCGCTGTATTTCAATTCACCTTTATGCATGCAAATTTGGACATAGGTTATATGCAAATAGGTTATATACAAATTCGGACATAGGTTATATGCAACTTAGATATGAGCCTTGTACTTATGCACGCGAACTTAGGAGTAAATTATCCTTGGAAATATATGTTGCTTAGGCTTGGTTAGATTATTGCACAAATCATTTCATTACAAGTGGCATAAGTAAGGGACCATTCTGAACCCAACGGTTTGAGGTCTTCCCTTGCGAGGGGTGAGTGCGGCCTTAAATCATTTTCCCGGTTCACACCGGGTGGAAACTCCATGTTATTTCTCCAGTTTAGTAGTCCCCACGGGCTACTCCGTACTCCCAACCGGGCCACGAGCCCGGAACAACGTCGTCCAATTTATGTGTCCTACAGTCTGGCGAATCCACTGGGGATAGAGAATTGGCCCCGAAATAATGTCTTGTAATATTTATGATTTGTTCTTTAATTAACTTTGTTTACCGTGTGTTGAAAGGGGTCTAACCAAAGGCATTCTTAAGGCTAGGTGATGGTTTGGTGTCTTCCTTCATTCACTACGTTTCTATAAGGAAAAGCTGTGAGGGAACCTAGATAATCATTAACCGTAGCTTGTTGTGACAGACTAATTTGGAGGACTTCTTGTTTATTCCTGTCACCAAGGCGATAAGAGCCTAAGAGACTTCGGTATTTAAGAGATATGGCAGCTGGACGTCAAAATCGGTTTCCTTAAATGGAAACCTTTTGGAGGATGTTTACAACATCCTGACGGTTTTGTCGTACCAAAATGAGCAAACAAGGTTTGCAAGTTAATTCGATCCATTTATGGACTGAAGCAAGCATTGCGTTCTTGGAATTATCGTTTTGATGTAATCATAATGGTATATGATTTAATTCAAAATGAAAATGATACTTGTGTATATAAAGAGGTTAGTGGGAGCGCACTGACAGTGTTTGTCCTAAAAATGATAATATGTCATTTCTTGAAAATGATATTCCCACAAAACAGTCGGTGAAAGCTTGGCTTTCATGAAAATTCTCCGTAGAATTCTTTGGAGAGAAAACCTTTATTCTAGGAATAAGGATCTACTGGATAGATCTAAAAGTTGTTGGCACTCTCCGAGAACTCGTACATTGATATAAATTTACGCGACCTGGTGTCTCATATGCTTTGAGCATATGGAGACACAATCAGGCCAATCTAAGTGATAGTCACTGGATTGATGTTAAGAACATCCTTTAGTATCTTAGATGAACTAAGGATGCTTTCTTATACTATGGAGAATGAGAACTTGAAGTGACTGGGTTCTCTGCTGCAAGTTTCCTAACCGATAAAACGGCTATAAGTCGTAAAAAAAAGGTACTTTATAGTTTGAATAACAGAACATTGAGCGGGAAATCTTCCAAGCAAGATACTGTTGCCGAATAAACAACAAAAGCGAAATATTGTTGCAGCTGAGGCAGCAATAGAAGCCTTTTGGATTGATAATAATCCTAATAAGATTAGGAGTAGTTATGTTAGCAGCTGAGCTAGGCTACAACACAGGCTAAAGAATTAATGGTCTCATCAATGATCCAGATATATACTTCAAATATTCATCTGATTCGTTCGGATCATACATCGAGGCGATGTGATGATCGAATAAATTGCATTAGTTGATAACACTACAAATCCGCTGACGAAAGCATTTTCTCAGCAAAAGTTTGAGCGAACCGTACATAATTCGGGTGTAGGACACTTGAGTGATTGGCTATAGGCCAAGCGGGAGATTGTTGGACAATTATGACCCATATCATCATTATTTGTACAGATCATGGTGTTGTTGTACAAATTAACTATGTGACAAAGGAAATTGCTCTTTTATCATTTGTAATTAGATTACCAAGATATATAAATGATAAAAGGTCATTATGATTAGTTCCGGATTGAGATGATATGAGACAGTATAAATCCATGAAGGTTTAATCATTAAATATCCCTAGTTATAGTACTATCAAGATTGGACATCAATAATACGGAATAGACTAGTATTACACTTGTGCACGTTTTGGGAGCATAATGACATAGTTCTCATATATTTGGGTATTGGATACTCATGCAAGTGTAATAGGAGGTTGTGTTTACCGATGGTACGGAAATAGCTTCGCTCTGGATAGACCCCTCGGAATTCCATTGGTAGTATGACTATTTGTCTATGGAAGTCTGAAATCAGGGTAGGTGTATTTGGTCTTAACCTGAGACTTACACCGCTAATACTTGCGACAATCAATATACTTTGGTTTTGGTCGTCTAGGGCTTTAACAGGTTCTGTGTACGCCTCTTCTGGGTATATTGAGAATCGTAGTGTATTGGGTGTGATGTCAAGACGGAAGTATAACTCCAGTCATATTGGAGATGATGATCACGTAGGATACGGAACTTATGCTCTTATGTACTGCAGTCTTCGGGATAATATAACTAGGTCATGATTATCTGATTACAGAGACTAGTTATTGGACAATTATGACCCATAGCGTCACTATTTGTACAGATCATGGTGTTGTTGTACAAATCAACTATGTGACAAGGAGATTGCACTCTTATCATTTGTGATTAGATCACCTAGATGTATAAATGAAAGGAGGTCCCTATGATTAGTTCCTGGATTGAGATGATATGAGACAGTATCAGTCCACGAAGGATTAATCATTAAATAATCCCTAGTCGTAGTATTATCGAAATTGGACATCGATAATGCATAATAGACTAGTATTACACTTGTGCGCGTTGTGGGAGTACAACGACATAGTTCTCATATATTTAAGTATTGGATACTTATGCAATTGTGATAGTAGGTTGTGTTTATCGATGGTATGGAAAACAGCTTCGCTCTAGATAGACCCATCAAAATTCCATTGGTAGTATGACTATGTGTCAATGGAAGTCTGAAATCAGGGTATGTGTATTTGGTCTTAACCTGAGACTTACACCGCTAATACTTGCGACAATCAATATGCTTTGCTTTTGGTCATCCAGGGCTTTAACCGGTTCTGTATACGCCTCTGCTGGGTATATTGAGAATCGTAGTGTATTGGGTGTGATGTCAAGAGGGAAGTATCACTTCAGTCATAGTGGATATGATGTCACGTAGGATACGGAACTAATACTCTTAATTAGTGCAGTCATCGGGATGATATGACTAGGTCATGTTCATTCGATTATAGAGACTAGTTACCAGACATCCGACATGTGCTTCCTACGGGGCAGACATAATTCCAGCCTCAGGCCTAGCACGTGACATCCGATATCGGATCGCTATATGTAATACTACGTATACTACGCCTGACATAGATTGTATATTCCAGTAAGAATATTTCTGGGGAATTGGGTAGGCACGGTGCTTTGCTAGGAGCCAACCATGTCTTGTAAATCCGTAAGCATGTGGTACGAGGTACGCACTTAATCGGATAGTCCGATAACCGGATTTACTGCCAATATATCCAGAGGTCTCTTGGGTCGCTTCCCAAAGATTCACCGATGACAGTTGACTTAAACTAGAATTAATCTGGGATTAATTTAGAGAGAGAAAATTAAGATGGGATTAATTGAGGCTTTAATTAATCTAAGATTAAATGTGTTCGGAAGAGAGAGAATGCGATTAATTTGGAATTAATCGGTGAAATAAATTTAATAGTTAAATTTGATTTTTCTATTTAATTTATTTGTATGGGCTAAAATTATATATCAGATATATTAATATGAATTGGATTTCATTACGAAATTAAAGTTGGACTTTAATACGAACAAATGAATTAATTTAGAATTAATTCGTAAACGACGTTCGTAATATATTGTGAGGCATCGTTATTTAATTAAATTAGATTTAATTATTTAGCGACGAAAGTTCGTTTAATCAGATTAAACGGATCCGAGCCGCGGCAAATGTTCGTAGAAACATTTGAATGTTGAATTCAAATGTGGGGCCCACTTCACATGTGGTAGTTGGGAGGGTAGTTGGCATTTATGCCAAGCCACCAACTTTCCAACTACCTTGGAATGGTTTTGGTGAAACCATTTACCCAACCACCTTATTTAGGTAAAATGGTAAATTCGTTTTACCAAAAGGCATCTCTCTCTCTCATTACACAACACTTGAAACAAAATTAAACCCTAGTTCATCAAGAATGGGCGTGAGCTTCATTTCTCCCTCTCTTTGATTTTTTGGCAAAATCAACAAAGCTAGCACTTGTAGAAGTCTTCTAAGGTGATAGGGAAACCAACTCAAAACTTGGAATCAACATAAAGGTTGGATCTTGGAGATCTTCATTCACAACTCAAAGGTTGGAATCAAAACAAAGGTTGGATCTTGGAGATCTTCATTCACAACTCAAAGCTTGGAATCAACAAAGGAAAGATCTTGGAGATCTTCTTCTCAAAAATTTAAAAGCTCAAATCCATTTAATGTAAGTAATTCTGCAACTTATAATGAATTTATGAACACCTTTTCTTGCTTATTAGATCTTTGGCATGTTCTAGGAACACTAACAATGGTATCAATAGCCAATTTTAAGCATGAAAAATTTAGGGTTCATGAGACTAAAATTTTGGGCTTTTGTATTTTGAGAATGATTCCTTTAAATTTATGCTTTGAGCATGCTTAGAATATGATAACTTAGAGTTATGCATGATTACATTTGAGATAAATTGATTGGATCAAATTTTTGATAATTCCTTAGCTTGGCCGAAACTGTGTAGCAGTGGACTGCATGTTTATTTTTTTTTGTAACATGAAATGATGTGTTTAAATGCATGTTTAAATGTTGATTGTTGGTTTGATTGGATTAGAATCAAAATCAATAATGTTTATGTTAAAATCAAAGAGCATGTTGAGCATGAAATGATATGTTTTGGATTCAATTTGTGTTGAGCATGAAATGATGTGTTTTGGCTTCAATTTGTGTTGAGCATAAATTGATGGATTAAGCATGATTAATTAAGTTAATAGGTATTTTGGAAATATTGAGTTTAATTAATTAATCATGGCTAATACACTTTAATTAAAAATAATTGTGATATTTGGAATATTATAATTATGTTAATAAGCCTTTAATTATGAATTGGGCTAAAAGTGTGTATTTGGGCTTAATGGGCTTGGTTTGACCAAGTTTAGTTTTGGACATTTGGATTGGATCCAATTGGGCCCAAAACCAATTCCATAAAGTCCAAATACATCACTTGGCCCTTTAAAGAATTTAATTGGGCCTAATGAGCCTAAATTCATTTGTAGGCAATATGGTGATTCCTATTGGGCCTTGGCATTTTGGGTTTGACCCATTATGGCCAAAGCCTATGCCTTAAGAATTAATTCAAAGCCCATTGGACTTTAATTAAAATGACATTGGATGTTATTGGGCCTTTGAGACCCATTAAGATTGGATTTGGAATCCAAGTCTTTAAGGCATATAAATAAGTGTAAGTATTTAATTTGGAATTAAATTGGAATTAGTATTTAATACAAATAAATTGGATTTATAGTTGTAATTCGATATAATTCAAGAATACGTACTTTAAGTATTTATTCTTAAACGAGTTGGACTCGCGCAAATCAAATCGTTGTTTGAACATTGGATGGTCATTAATTAAAAGATTAATTAATTGTATTAGATTGATTGAATAACATGATTTGTATGAATACATGAATGTATTGCATGAATAATGTATATCAGATAGATATTAGAAGGGTGAGGGCAATTTTGGAAATTGTAATAAATTTAGAATTTATTAAATTGGACCTGCGTGTCCAGCCTTTTATCTCCTTATTCTTTGTATTTCTCTTCTCACCAATTCCCCTCAATTTAAATGAGGTTTCTTTATTGTATTATGTAATTGAGTAGAAGTTAGAATAGTCTAGTCGGGGAGAGGAAATGGAGTGATTTTTTCTAGGAACAATTTGTGACATATCCATCCGCATATCATTATTAATTTATTTATCACGCCTTATTATGCTTTTAGAATGCATGCTTAAGGATGTATGATGAGACCTAATCAAAGATAATAAATTGGTTGCCAATTTACGCGAAAAACCCTCAAAACATATTAAGCGTTTTTCCTTTCGTTGAGTGATTCTTACTCAAGATCCAAAGTTGGCATTGGTTTGTTGGCCAAAGTCAAGACCTTTGTCAATTGCGGATGTGTTTAAATCATGAGAGTTTTGTTCCATATCGGTGTCTTATCCAAGTCGTGATTTGTTGGCCAAAGTCAAGATCACTTCTTGTCCATCAACATTGATTACGAAGCTTTCCATGTCAATGAGTCCCGCTTAACTGGAATCATTAAGCTTGTTGTGCCAAAGCCAAGGCTTAGTTGATTTAGAGGAAAAAGGTTAGGAAAATATATTGGATATATTGGCATATATATTATATATATGTTTCGAACATGGATGTCCACCTACTGGATCTAGGAATTAGATGAGATCCAATTGATCTTAGAGATCTACCTAGTTAAGTATCATACAATTTGTGGCCAAAGTCAAGATTGTGTGTTATTTAACGGGATTCTAGCCCACTAGGAAACAAGGTTTGCCGAGTACTCAATAGAGGGTTAGAGGCTCGCCGAAAAATAGTGGGAGGCAAGTATTAGATTTGTAATTTCGTTTAGATACTTGCCATACGCGCTAATTTCAATATTTCGTCAATAAATTAATATATTAGTTGGACTAATATTTAATTGTTGTTTTAATTAAACAGTTGGACTGTATTCAAACTACTTCACTTATAGTTGATTATATAATTAGATTATAGTAAGGAATATATTTAAATTTTACCCTTTATTTATAGTTGATTATATAATTGGATTATAGTAATCTATATATTTGACTTTTACCGATCATTTATAGTTGATTATATAATTGGATTATAGTAATCAATATATATTTGATTTTAACAAATAAAATCGTAATTAGTTATATAGTTAGACTATAGTAATCATTACATTAGATTGTAACCGAAATCGTTGATTGGATAGTTATACTATTAGAATCAAGATAACTTAAAGATTAGTGTTTAAAACATAATCCTGATTGAAAATGTGTTTAAACGACTTTAATTTTCAAATTAGGAATAAAATTTCAGGATGGTCCTGGAAACTAATAAGTTACTTTATTTGATAAAATAACATATTAGGCCTAAGTCCAAAGTTAAGCAAATAGTAGAGCATGATCTTTGGAAGATTCATGTGATGATAACTTTAGTGCTTAATCCATTATACTTGTCAAAAGGACTTCTTAATTTCCTAATCAGAACTAAGGATTAGATCCTTAAAGTATGATGAAGAAATTGAAGGATCTTCATAGATCTATTCTTAGATCTTAGAAGTATTAAATTGCAATTAATAACTCTTGGAGAGTTAATGGCTATTCTCAAGGAGATAACGCCAAAGTTTGCAATAAGGCAAGGAGCACCTTACTTCGATATTCTAGAAACCAAGGCTTGGCCAAAGGCTTCTGGGATATAGAAAATGGCAAAGGAAAAATCATTACTGTCTTCTAGAAAGACAAAGGAAATATCCCAAGATGTCTGCTTAAACTGTGGCAAATGGGATCACTGAAGCGTGACTGCCGTATGGACAAAGCAGACATGAAGGAATTGAATATGAGCAAGGCTCTGAATTCAAATATGTTTATCATAAATATGTTCACTACTAGTATTAAAATTGGATTTTAAATACTTAGTGTGATACATAAATACATGTACTGGTGTGTAGAATCTGCTATGAGCAGAATAATGACTTCAAATGAGATTAATCTGCGAATATGAAAATGGACGACAGTCGCTGTTTTAAATGTAGAAACCTAAGTTTAGGAAATACCCTTTGGGTGTGTGCTTAAATTAGAAAACTGTTATAATATAACTAGTTTCACTAGAAACATTGTCTCTATATCGAGTATAACTAGTTACGAGTATACCTTTATATTCTAGAACACTAAAGTATTTTATTTTATAATGATGATATTGAGATAAACACATTAGATGTGAATAACAGTATTTATATTTTGAATATAAATAAATCTCAATCATATAACATGACAAACAAGTAGCTCAAACTGATTTGATCAGATAAGACTTATTTATGACAGTGTTGTCTGGGACACATTAAACAAGACTCTTATATCCGCACTTTTGAAGAATGGATACTAGGACGGATTTGATACCATTCAAATGATGTCTACGAATCTAGTTTATTAGTTAAAGTACCTAAAATACCTTTTACTTGGTAAAAGTGTAAGTGCCATCAATATGTTAGCCCTCATTCATAGTGACGTAAGTGGGCCCATATATAGCTAGGCTAGAGGTGGATATGATTATTTCGTGACCTTTACGGATGTGGCATCGCGTTATGGTTATGAGTTTCTTATGAAACACGAATCAGAAACTTTTAGAGTTTCGACACGAAATAGACAAACAGATAGTATTAAAACCATCACAGTTTGACCATGATGAAAATACTTAAGCAGTAAGTTTCTCAAATACTTGAAAGAGTATATTATTCTTTCAATGAGGACTCGCCCTAGAACACGTCAATCTAACGGTGTGTCCAAACGGAGAAACCGAATTTTGTTAGACCTGATAAGGTTAATCATGAGTCGCTCTGAGCTACCATTTTCCTTCAAATGGATGAGCACTAATAGTGCAATACTTATTTTGAATAAGGTTCCATGAAAATTTGTTAGACAGAATTCATATTTAATATGAACAGGAAAGAAACAGGGTTTTCTCACTCTTGAAGATTTAGGAATGCTAGGCATACGTTTGGATGATACCAAACTAGAACCAAATCGGATAATTACCTAAATTGTAGGTTATCTTAGGGAAACAAAAGTATAATACATATACAACTCACTAGAGAACAATTTAATTGTTGCTCGCCATGCGTTTTTCCTAAGAGGAATACCTAAATGTAGTGGTAAGTGGGAGGAAAGTAAAACTCGATGAAAAATCAGAGTAATACTGTTCCAGGCACCGATTCTTTAATGGAACATAAACAGTTCATCAAGGATGAACTTGTACCAATAATCTTCGAATACACAAGAACCGCGTAGGTCGGAGAGAATCAGCAGACAATCTTCAAGGAAGACATACATGGATGGCAACATACCAACGTACTAAGCTATGCTTGTAGCGAAAAGGTATCATTATCAAAATTGTGTTGATTACAACGAAACCTTTTACCTGTTGCCATGGATGAATCCATTTGGATAATGCTTGCTGATGCTACATGTTTCATTCATGAAATATGACAGTTGAACGTCAAAATCGCTTTCTTTAAACGGAAACCTTTTTGGAGGATGTTTATAACATCCTGACGGTTTTGTCATACCAAAACTAGCAAATAAGATTTGCAGGTTATTCGATCCATGTATGGATTAAAGTAAGCATTGGGCTCTTGAAACTATCGTTATTGATGTAATCATAATGGTGTATGATTTGATTCAAAACGAATATGATTCTTGTGTGTATAAGAAGGTTAGTGGGAGCGCACTGACAATGATGTCCTAAATAATGATGATATGTCATTTCTTGGAAATGATATTCCCATATTACAATCGGTGAAAGCTTGGGTTTCATGAAAATTCTCCGTAGAATTCTTGGGAGAAACAACCTTTATTCTAGGAATAAAGATCTACTGGGATAGATTTAAAGTTGTTAACACTCTCTGAGAAATCGTACATTGAAAAATATACGTGACCTCGTGTCTCATACGCTTTGAGCATATGGAGTCACAAACAAGACAATCCAAGTGATAGTCACTGGATTGATATTAAGAACATCCGTTAGTATCTTAGAGAACTAAGGATTATGTTTTAAACTATGGAGAAGGAGAACTTAAAGTGACTGGGATCACTGTTGCAAGTTTCCTAACCGTTAAAAACGACTATAAGTCGTAACAACGGTACTATACAGTTTGAATAACGGAATAGTGAGCTGGAAATCTTCCAAGCAAGATATTGTTACCAAATAAACAACAAATGCGGGTTATTGCTGCAGCTGATGCAGCAATAGAAGCATCTGGGTCGATAACAAATCTAATTAGATTAGATATAGTTATGTTAGCAGCTGAGCTAGGCTACATCATAGGATAAAGAATTAATGGTCTCATCAACTATCCAGATATATACTTCGATATTCATCTGATTCGTTTGGATCATACATCGTGGCGATGTGATGATCGTATAAATTGCATCAGACGATAATCATGCAAATCCGCTGACGAAAGCATTTCCTCAGCAGTTTGAGTGAACTGTACATAGTTCACGTTTTTGACACTCGAGTGACTGGCTATAGGCCAAGTGGGAGATTGTTGGACAATTATGACCCATAGCATCACTATTTATACAGATCATGGTGTTGTTGTACAAATCAACCATGTGACAAGGAGATTGCACTCTTATCATTTATGATTAGATCACCTAGATCTATGAATGATAGGAGGTCCCTATGATTAGTTCCTGGATTGAGATGATATGAGACAGTATCAGTCCACGAATGATTAATAATTAAATAATCCTTAGTCGTAGTATTATCAAAATTGGAAATCGATAATGGGGAATAGACTAGTATGACACTTGTGCGCGTTGTGGGAGCACAACGACATAGTTCTCATATATTTAAGTATTGGATACTTATGCAAGTGTGATAGGAGGTTGTGTTTACCGATGGTACGGAAAACAGCTTCGCTCTGGATAGACCCCTCGGAATTCCATTGGTAGTATGACTATGTGTCTATGGATGTTCGAAATCAGGGTAGGTGTATTTGGTCTTACCCTGAGACTTGCACCGCTAATACTTGCGACAATCAATATACATTGGTTTTGGTCGTCAAGGGCTTTAACCGGTTTTGTGTACGCCTCTGCTGGGTATATTGAGAATCGTAGTGTATTGGGTGTGATGTCAAGATGGAAGTATCACTCCAGTCATAGTGGAGATGATGTCACGTTGGATACGGAACTAGTACTCTTAAGCACTGCAGTCATCAGAATGATATGACTAGGTCATGTTCATCCGATTATAGAGACTAGTTACCAGACATCCGACATGTGCTTCGTACGGGGCAGACATAATTCCAGCCTCAGGCCTAGCACGTGACATCCGATATCGGATCGCTATACGCAATACTACATATACTACGCCTGACATAGATTGTATTTTCCAGTAAGAATATTTCTGGAGAATTGGGTAGGCACGGTGCTTTGCTAGAAGCCAACCATGTCTTGTAAATCTGTAAGCATGTGGTACGAGGTACGCACTTAATCGGATAGTCCGATAACTGGATTTCCTGCCAACAGATCCAGAGGTCTCTTGGGTCGCTTCCCAAAGATTCACCGACGACAGTTGACTTAAACTAGAATTAATCTGGGATTAATTTAGGCTTTATTTAATCTGAGATTAAATGTGTTCGGAAGAGAGAGAACGCGATTAATTTGGAATTAATCGGTGAAATAAATTTAATTGTTAAATTTGATTTTTCTATTTAATTTATTTTTATGGGCTAAAATTAATATATCGGATATATTAATATGAATTGGATTTCATTACGAAATTAAAGTCGGACTTTAATACGAACGAACGAATTAATTTAGAATTAATTCGTAAACGACCTTCGTAATATATTTGCGAGGCATCGTTATTTAATTAAATTAGATTTAATTATTTAGCGACGAAAGTTCGTTTAATCGGATTAAACGGATACGAGCCGCGACAAATGTTCGTAGAGATATTTGAATTTTGAATTCAAATGCGGGGCCCACATCACATGTGGTAGTTGGGAGGGTAGTTGGCATTTATGCCATGTCACAAATTTTCCAACTACCTTGGAATGGTTTTGGTGAAACCATTTACCCAACCACCTTATTTAGGTAAAAGGATAAATTGGTTTTTCCAAAAAGCATCTCTCTCTCTCATTACACAACACTTGACACAAAATTAAACCCTAGTTCATCAAGAATGGGTGTGAGCTTCATGTCTCCCTCTCTTTGATTTTGTAGCAAAATCAACAAAGCTAGCACTTGTAGAAGTCTTCTAAGGTGATAGGGAAACCAACTCAAATCTTGGAATCAACACAAAGGTTGGATCTTGGAGATCTTCATTCACAACTCAAAGCTTGGAATCAACACAAAGGTTGGATTTTAGAGATCTTCATTCACAACTCAAAGCTTGGAATCAACAAAGGAAGGATCTTGGAGATCTTCTTCTCAAAAATTTAAAAGCTCAAATCCATTCAATGTAAGTAATTCCGCAACTTATAATGAATTTATGAACACATTTTCTTGCTTATTAGATCCTTGGCATGTTCTAGGAACACTAACATTAGTTACCAGAGATCCGATATGTGCTTCTTACGAGGCAGACAAAATTCCAGCCCCAGGCCTAGCACGTGACATCCGATACTAGATCGCAATACGCAATACTACGTATAATACGCCTGATATATATTACATATTTCTTTAAGAATATTTCTGGAGAATTTGGTAGGCACAGTGCTTTGCTAGAAGCCAACCATGTCTTGTAAATCGGTAAAAATGTTGTATTAGGTACGTACGTGTTCGGATAGTCTGATGACCGGATTTACTGCCAACATATCAGCGGATCTCATGGGTCTCTTCCCGAAGATTCACCGATGACGTATGATTCGCACATAATTAATCTGTGATTAATTAGATGAGAGAGAAAATTAATCTAAGATTAATTACGGAGAAATTTTATCTGTGATAAAATATTATTTAAAGAGAGAGAACGATTAATTTGGAATTAATCGATAAAATAATATATTCGATATATTATACGAAATTGGATTTCGACGTAGAATTAAAATTAGATTTTAATTCGGATGAACGAGTTAATTTAGAATTAATTCGCTAGCGACGTGAATAGTAATTTTGCTAGGCATAATTATTTAATTAAATTTGATTTAATTACGTCGCAACGGAAAATTGGTTAATTCGAAATTAGCGAACCCGAGCCGGGAGTGTTTGTGGGCCCACTCGCATTTCGAATTCAAGTGTGGCCCACAAGTCACATCAAGCGTCAAATCATTAGTCATTCAAGTAATGGATGTCTTGTCACTTTTGAGTGATGTGATGTCTAGTCACTTTTGAGTGATGTGAATAGTTGAAAGGCTTTTAAAGCCTTGTACCATTTTTCTTGGAAAGTGGGACTTGGTAATTAATTTTTGTTTTTTGAAAACAAATACAAAATAGAACCAATACAACTTCATCTCTTTCTTCTCCCTCATATTCGGCCTTGGGCCATTTTCTTCTCTCTCAATGTTCTTCAATGGCCAAGAGGTGCATGAAGCTTAAGGGAATTTTGTGGTAAAATTTCCAATGAGCTAGCACACATTATGAGTCATCCAAAGGTGATAGGAAAACTCACCCATGGGCATGGAATCACACATAAAGCTTGGAGCTTGGAGATTCAACAAGGAGCACAAAAATAGAGCAAAGTCGTGAGCTTCTAGGAGGAACAAGGAAAATTTTTATGTGCGTCACATCCAAAAGCCGATCAAAGTGAATATTCCGCAACTTAACTTTGTTGTATTCACAAATGTTTTACGCTAAAATCGATCTTGGTTTGACCTTAGAAACCCAACAGATTTGTAGATGTCATATGATTTAGTATCAAATATTTCCAAGTATTCATTCTTCCAAAGAGTGGATCTATGAGTCCTGTTAATGTGTCCCAAACGACAATGCCACAAATAAGTCTCATCTGATTTATTCAATTTGAGCCTTTTGTTTGTCATATAAAATGTTTGAGATTCGTTTATATTCAAAATATAAATACTGTTATTCACATCTAATGTGTATATCTCAATATCATATTTATAAACAAAACACCCGGTGTTCTGGAACATAAAGGCATACGTGCAACAGATTAAACTAGATATAGAGATAATGTTTCTAGTCAAACTAGGTTCATTATAACAGTTTCCTAATTTAAGTACATGCCCAAAGGGCATTTCCAAAACTTAGTTTACCACAGCCAAAACAGCGACTCTCGTCCCGTTTCTGACTCGCAGGTCAACCTCATCATAAGTTAGTCTCCTGCTAATCAACAGATCTCGCACATCAGTACATATGTATGTACCACATCTAGTATCAAAATCTAATTTTAAAACTAGTAGTAGACATGTTTATAACAAACACACCTGAAGTCGGAGCCTTGCCCGTCTTCACATCCTTCATTTCTACCTTGTTCATACGGTAGTCACGCTTGCAGTGACCCCGTTTGCCACAGTTTCGGCAGACATCTTGGGATATGTCATTTGTCTTTTTAGAAAACAGTGACGATTTTTCCTTTGCCCTTTTCTTCACACCCCCAGAAGCCTTCGGCCAAGCCTTGGCCTTCTGGGATGTCAAAGTAAGATGCGTCTTACGCTTCTTGCCCTTTTGGAAGCTCTGGCTTTGCTTCCTTGAGCATAGCCATTAACTCTTTGAGAGTTTTCTCTTTGTTCATTATGAACCTGCGCCAGCATTCGGGCATAGACTATAAGATCAAATCTATGGAAGTCTCGACCTCGTAGGTAATGCCCAGTTAACATGGTTGTTCGATGTCAATAATCATATGCAACACCTAGTTCTTGACAGATGTATCCTCTGACATACGCGAGCGAAAAAGCTTCTCTTACAATTCATACTTCTGAGATCTAAGATTAGATCTGTGAAGATCCTTCAATTTCAACATCATACTATAAGGATCCAATCCTTTGTTCTGACAACGAAAATAATGAGTCATTGCGGTAAGCATGACGGATTGAGCACTAAAGTTATCATCACGATGAGTCTTCCTAAGCTCATGATCTACTATTTGCTCAACTCTGGGCTCAGGCCCGAGAGATTTCTCTATCCAATAGAGTAACTTCTCAGCTCCCAGGACTATCCTGAGATTCAATTCCCAATATGGAAAATTAAAGTCGTTAAAGACATTGTCACTTAGGATTATGTCATTTGATGTTAATCTTTCCATTTATATTGATTGATATAGTCCAACTATCTAATTAATGATTTCGGGTATTATTAAATGTAATGATTACTATAGTCCAACTATATAATCGACTACAAATGATCGGTTACATTCAAATGTAATGATTACTATAGTCTAACTATATAATCAACTACAAATGAAGTTGTTTGAATATAGTCCAACAGTTTAAAGAAAGCAATATATCATATTAGTCCAACTAATAAATATTTATTACAACGATAAATTAAAAATAAAAGAGCGCGTATTGGCAAGTATCTAAACGAAATTATAAATTTAATACTAGCCTCCCACTATTTTTCGGCAAGCCTCTAACCCTCTGTGGAGTACTCGGGAAACCTAGTTTCCTAGTGGGCTAGGATCCCGTTAAATAACACACAACCTTGACTTTGGCCAACAAGCTGTATGAAACTTAACTAGGTAGATCTCTAAGATCAATTGGATCCCATCCAATTCCTAGATCTAGTAGGTGGACCTCCAAGTCCGAAACATATATCCAATATATGCAAATATATCCAATATATTTCCTAACATTTTTCCTCTAAATCAACTAAGCTTTGGCTTTGGCTCAATAAGTTTAATGATTTTAGTTAAACGCGACCCATTGACAGTGGGAAAGCTTCATAATCGAGGTCGATGAACAAGAAGTGACCTTGACTTTGGCCAACATGTCACAAATGCCCAAGACACGCAATATGTAACAAAGCTTATGTGGTTCAAACACATCTGTGATGGATAATGATCTTGACTTTGGCCAACAAACCAATGTCAATCTTTGATCATCAGAGAGAACCACTCGATGGAAAGAAAAATGCTTAATATTGAATGATGGTTTTTCGAGTAAATTGGCAACCAATTTATTATCTTTGATTAGGTCTCATCATACACCCTTAAGCGTGCATTCTAAAAGCATAATAAGGCGCGAAATAAATTAATAATGATATACGGATGGACATATAACAAATTTTGTTCCTAGAATAAATCTCTCTCTTTCCTCTCTCCCGCAAGCACTATTCATACTTCTACCCAATTACATAATACATTAAAGAAACCTCATTAACATTGAGGGGAATGGTGAGAACAGAAATACAATAAGAAAATAGATAATAGGCTGGACACGCAGGTCCAATTTAATAAATTCTAAATTTATTACAATAATTTCCAAAATTGCTTTCACCCTTCTAATATCCATCCAATATACATTATTCATACAATACATCCAAGTATTCACACAAAGCATATTATTCAATCAATCTAATCCAATTAATTAATCTTTGAATTATTGACCATCCAATGTTCAAACAACGATTTGATTTGCGCGAGTCTAACTCGTTTAAGAATAAATACTCAAAGTACGTATTCTTGAATTTTATCAAACTATAATATTAAATCCAATTTAAATTATATCCAATACTAATTCATATTTAATTCCAAATTAAATAATTACACTTATTAATAGTGCCTTATAGACTTAGATTCTAAATCCAATCTTAATGGGTCTCAAAGGCCCAATTAACATACAATGTCAATTTAATTAAAGTCCAATGGGCTTTTAATTAATTCTTAAGGCATGGCCTTTGGTCAATATGGATCAAACTCAAATGTCAAGGCCCAATTAAGGAATCATCCTTTTTGCCAAAAATCAATTTAGGCCCATTAGGCCAAATTAAATTGATTAAAGGCTCAATTGTCATATTTGGACTTTATGAAAATGGTTTTAGGCCCAATTGTATCCATTCCAATTGTCATAAACCAAACTTGGCCCAACAAGCCCATTAAGCCCAATTACAATAATTAAATTAATACATTATTCCAAATTACATATTAATTTAATTAAAGTACAATTAACATAATTAATCAACTAATCTAATGTTTCCAAAACACTAATTAATCCAATTAATCATGCTCAACATTTACAATTCATGTCCAACACAAATTGAAGCAAAATCAATTCTATAACATGCTTAGGGTTCAAGGAAATCATCATGAAATAACATTCAATTCCGATTTCAATCCAATTAAACGGCAGAACCCATAAGTAGCCCCTTAAACTCTTATCCAACATTTCATTAGCCCATCAAACTTTTATTTTCACCCATTAGCCCACTAAACTTTTAAAAATCGTGTATCCAACCCATTTACGTAACGTCGTTTCGCTCGTGTAACGAACGGACCGTTAAGTGAGATTGTTCAGATTTTTTTCAGTGCCAGGTAGACTTTTATAATATATCTCATTAGCCCCCTGAATTTTTATAATACATCCCATTAGCCCCCCGAACTTCAATATTTTGCCTATAAGCCTACATAACTCTAAAAAAATGATGTTAAAAACTCTTTATAACTACATAAACCATCATTAACACAATCATGTCTTCAAAAAAATTATAAATGTTCTATTTAATTTCATTTGAACATTAATCAACACTACTAAAAAAAAGAAATTTTCATTTTTAAAAAAAATAGTAAAACACAATCATATCTAATTTTTAATAAATAATTTTAGAATAAAGGTGACATAAAATATTAATTGTTGATAATTTAAGTACCATGAATTTGTGTTTAATATGTTTCCTCACCTTTATTCTAAAATTATTTATTAAAAATTACATATGATTGTGTTTTACTATGATTTTTTAAAAAAAAAAGAAAATTTCTTTTTTTTGTAGCGTTGATTAATGTTCAAATGAAATTAAATAGACCATTTGTAATTTTTTCAAGACATGATTGTTTTGATGATGGTTTATGTAGTTATAAAGAGTTTTTAACATCAATTTTTAGAGTTATGTAGGCTTATAGGTAAATATTGAAGTTCAGGGGGCTAATGAGATGTATTATAAAAGTTTAGGGGGCTAATGGGATGTATTCTGTTATATTTGCACTGTTGGCTACCACGTCACCAACTCCAAATAGAAAAATCTGATCTGGACGATAAACGGAACGGCGTTACACTGAATGGTTTGTTACACCGTTTTTAAAATTTCAGTGGGCTAATGGGTGAAAATAAAAGTTCGGTGGGCTATTGAGATGTCGGATAAAAGTTCAGTGGGATAATTATCGGTTCTGCCCCAATTAACCAACAATTAATATTCATTTCATGCTTTAAACTCATCCAATAGTCTAAAATCAAAAATTACCATGAACTCAACCTAGGGTAGTTTCGGCCATGCTAAGAATTTGGGGATTTTTTATCTAATCAATATTTCACAAATCTAACAATGCACGAATCCAATTCAACATCATACAAACATAACCCAACCATCAATTTAGGCAAATCAAGCTCCAAGCCAAAAAACCCAAATTAAAGTATATGAACCATAGATTTTCAAATCAAACTTAGGACGCTCTGATACCATTATTAGTGTTCCTAGAACATGCCAAGGATCTCTAAGAGTGATTCGTGTGTGAAAATTACCAAAGAGAGTTGTGGAAATTACTTACTTCGATTGGATGAGTTTCAAAAATCTTTTCGTTTTGGAAGCTCCAAGCTTGTGTTTGCATTCCAAACTCATGGGTGAGTTTCCTAATCACAATCGTTTGACTCCTTAATGTGCTAGCAAGAACAAATATTGAAAGAAAAATTTTCCTCCAAGAAAAGCAATGTTTCAGGCCATGCGAGAGAGAAGAAGATAGATGAAGTTTTGTATTTTTTTTTTCCAAAAAACAATTACCAAAACATTTTTCCAAAAAGTGTATATACTTATCCAAAAGTAAAATTCAATGTGTGTAATACAAGTTTCCAACAAAAATCCACCACCAACTTCTATCACCAAAAAGGCGACTTATGATATAAGTTGGTGGGCCCCACTTTAAATTAAAAATTTAATTGGGCTTGCTCAACACACTTCGAGCTCGGGTTCGTCTAATCCGATTAAATGAATTTTGCGTCGTGACGTAATTAAATCTAATTTAATTAAATAATAATGCCTAGCAAAATTATTACGGAAGTCTCTTACGAATTAATTCCAAATTAATTCGTTCGCTTGAATTAAAATCCAATTTAAATTCCGTATTGAAATCCGATTTCAATTAATATATCTAATATATTATTTTAGCCCATATAAATAAATTAAAAAGAAAATTTTAATTTAACTATGAAATTTATTTTACCGATTAATTCCAAATTAACCGCGTTCTCTCTTCTCGATGATTTTAATCCCAGATAAATTCTCGACGCAATTAATCTCAAATTAATTCTTTCTCTATTAATTAATCCAAGATTAATTCTTGCCGTAATTAATCTCATATTAATTTTCTCTTTCATAATTAATCCCAGATTAATTCTGTTCGAGTCAAATCTCATCGGTGAATCTTTGGGAAGCGACCCAAGAGATCCATGGATATGTTGGCAGTAAATACGGTCATCGGACTATCCGAACATGTGCGTACCGTGTACCACGTTCTTACCGATTTACAAGACATTGCTGGCTTCTAGCAAAGCATTGTGCCTACCCAATTCTCCATAAATATTCTTTAAATGAATATATAATCTTTATCAGGCATAATATATAGTGTATTTCGTATTACGATCCAGTATCGAATGTCACATGCTAGGCCTGGAGCTGGAATTGTGTCTGCCATGTACGAAGCATATATCGGATCACAGACAACTAGTCTCTATAATCGAATAATCATGACCTAGTCATATTATCCCGATAACAGCAGTACTTAAGAGTACCAGTTTTGTATCCCTGCGTGATCATCATCTCTATATGACTGAAGTGATACTTCCATCTTGACATCACACCCAATACACTATGATTATCAGTATACCCAGAAGATGGTACACAGAACCTGTTAAAGCCCTGGATGATCAAAACCAAAGTATATTGATTGTCGTAAGTATTATCGATGCAAGTCTCAGGTTAAGACCAAATACACCTACCCTGATTCGGATTCCCATAGACACATAGTTATAATATCAATGGGATTCCGAGAGGTCTATCCAAAGCAAATCTATTATCGTACCATAAGTAAACGGAACCTCATATTACACTTGCATGAGTATCCAATACCCAAATATATGAGAACTATGTCGTTAAGCTTCCATAACGCGCACAAGTGTAATACTAGCCTATTCTGCATTATTGATGTCCAGTCTCGATAATACTACGACTAGGGATATTTAATGATTAAACCTTTTTGTGGATTAATATTGTCTCATATATTATTAATCTGGTACTAATTATATGGACATTTATCATTTATATATCCAGGTAATCCAATTACAAATGATAAAAGAGCAATTTTCTTTTCATATAGTTAATTTTGTACAATAACACCATGTCCTTTACAAAATAGTGATGCTATGGGTCATAATTATCCAATAGACGTTGCCTTATTCAAAATAAGTATTGCATTGTTCAATGTGTATCCCTAGAAGGAAATTGGTAGCTCAGTGCGACTCATCATTGACCTTACCATGTCTAAAAAAGTTCGGTTTCTCCGTTCGGACACACCGTTTTATTATGATATTTCGAGAGGAGTCCACTTTGAAAGAAAACCATATTCTTTCAGGTAATCTAGAAACTCATTGCTTAAGTATTCTCCACCATGGTTTGATCGTAATGTTTTAATACTTATGCCGGTCTGTTTTTCTATTTCGTGTCGAAACTCTTTGAATTTCTCAAAAGTTTTCGACTTGTGTCTCATAAGATACACATAACCATAACGCGATGCATCATCTGTAAAAGTTACAAAGTATTCATATCCACCTCTAGCCCAGCTAGACATGGGCCCACATACGTCACTATGAACGAGGGCTAACAGTTTAGTGGCACAGACACCTTTACCGCTAAAAGGCATTTTAGACATCTTGCCTAATAAACAAGATTCACAGACATCATATGAATTATGATCAAATTCGTCCAAGTACCCACTCTTCAAAAGTATGGACATGCGAGTATTGTTAATGTGTCCCAGACGACAATGCCACATATAAGTTTCATATATTTTACTCATTTTGAGCCTTTTGTTTGTCATATTATATGTTTGACATTCATTTATATTCAAAATATAAAGACCATTATTGGCATCAGCAGTACATATCTCAAAATCATCTTTATAAACAAAACACCCAGTGTTTCAGAATACAGAAGGTACCCGCTTTGGGTCAAACAAGATACATAGATAATGTTTTTAGTCAAACTATGTACATAATAACAGTCTGATAAAGTTAGTACATGCCCCGAGGGCAGTTCCAAAATATAGGTCCCTACAGCTAAAACAACGACTCTGGTCCCATTTCCTACTCATAGGTCAATCTCTCCTGAGGCCAGTCTCCTGCTAATCTTTAGATCCTGTACATTAGTATATTTATGAGTACCACATCTAGAATCAAAAATCCAATTTTTAAAACTAGAAGTAGACATGTTTATTTCAATAACAAACATACCTGAAGCCGGAGTCTTGCACGCCTTCACTTCCTTCATGTACGCCTTATACTCAAGGCAGTCATGTTTCCAGTGACCTCGTTTGCCACACTACAGGCAGACATCTTTTGATTTGACTTTTGCGTTCCCATAAGACTTTGATAATTTGGTCGTGCCTTTTCTTTTCTTCTTCTTCACACCTCCAGAAGCCTTTGGCCAAGCCTCTACCTTCTGAGATGTCGAAGCGAAGTGCGACTCGCGCTTCTTGCCCTTCAGAAACTATGGCTCTGCCTCTTTCAGCATCTCCATCAACTCTCCAAGAGTCTTCTATTGGTTCATCATATTGTAGTTCATAATGAACCTGCCTCAACAGTCAGACAGACACTGTAAGATCAAATTTATGGAAGTCTCATCCTCAAAGGTTATACCCAGCTGACCTAGCTGTTCGATGTCAGCAATCATCTGCGACACATAGTGCTCGACAGATATGCCCTCTGACATGCGGGAGCGAAAGAGTTTTTTTTCTGTAATTCATACTTCTGAGATCTAAGGTTAGATCTATGAAGGTCCTTCAATTTCAACATCATGTTGTAAGGATCCAATCCCTTATTTTGACGACGAAATTGAGGGGTCATTGCGGCAAGCATGACAAACTGAGCAGTTGAGTTTTCATCACTATTAGTCTTCCAAATCTCATAATCAACAACCCGCTCATGTCCAGGCTCAGGCCCGAGAGGTCTGTCTATGACATAGAGCAACTTCTCGGCTCCTAGGACAATCCTGAGATTCATCTCCCGATCTGGAAAATTGGCGTTGTTAAAGACATTATCGCCAATGATGATGACTCTGACGCTAATCTTTCCAGTCATCCTTATTGCAATAGTCTAACAATTCAATTAACGATATCGGGTATAGTCAAATGTAATGATTACTATAGTCTAACTATATAATCAACTACAAATGAAGTTATGGTACAGTCCAACTATTCAAAGAAGACAATAAAATATTAGTCCAACTAATATAAATATAAAACAACAAAAATAATTTAAAAGTGCTTATTTGGAAAGTATTAAATGAAATTGTAAATTGAATATTGGCCTCCCACTATTTTTCGGCGAGCCCTTAACCCTCTGGTGAGTACACGGGAAACCCAGTTTCCTAGTGGGCTAGGATCTCGTTAAGTAACACACAACCTTGACTTTGGCTAACAAGTTGTATGAAACGTAACTAGGTTGATCTCTAAGATTAATTGGATCTCATCCAATTCCTAGATCCGGTAGGTGGACCTTCAAGTCCAAATATATATCCAATATATATTTATATCCTAACCTTTTCCTCTGAATCAACTAAGCCTTGGCTTTGGCTCAACAAGCTTAATGATTCGAGTTAAGCGCGACCCATTGACAGTGGGAAAGCTTCATAATCCACGTCGATGTACAGAAGTGACCTTGACTTTGGCCAACAAGTCACAACTGCCCAAGACATGCGATATATAACAAAGCCTTCGTGGTTCAAAAACATCCGTGATGGACAATGATCTTGACTTTGGACAACAAATCAAAGCCAATCTTGGATCTTGAGAGATAACCACTCAATGGAATAAAAAACGCTTAATGTTTGAGTGATGATTTTTCGCGTAAATTGGCAACCAATTTATTATCTTTGATTAGGTGTCATCATACACCCTTAAGCTTGCATTCAAAAAGCATAATAAGCGCAAATAAATTAATAATGATATACAGATGGATATATAAGTAATTGTTCCTAGAACAAATCTCTCTATTTCCTCTCTCCCGCTAGCACTATTCTTACTTCTACTCAATTACATAATACATAAAAGAAACCTCATTTACATTGAGGGGAATTTGTGAGAAGAGAATTACAAAAAGTAAAAACTGATAATAGGCTGGACACGGAGGTCCAATTTAATAAATTCTAAATTTATTACAACAATTTCCAAAATTACCCCACCCTTCTAATATCCATCTGATATACATTATTCATACAATACATCCATGTATTCACACAAAGCATGTTATTCAATCAATCTAATCCAATTAATTAATCTTTGAATTAATGATCATCCAATATTCAAACAACGATTTGATTTGCGCGAGTCCAACTCGTTTAGGAATAAATACTCAAAGTACGTATTCTTGAATTATATCGAAATACAATTTTAAATCCAATTTAATTTGTATCCAATACTAATTCAAATTTAATTCCAAATTAAATAATTACACTTATTTTAGTGCCTTTTAGACTTAGATTCTAAATCTAATCTAAATGGGTCTCAAATGACCAATTAGTGTCCAATACTATTTTAATTAAAGTCCAATGGGCTTTCAATTAATTCTTAAGGCATGGGCTTTGGCCAATATGGATCCAATCCAAGATGCCAAGGCCCAAATAGGAATCACCCCATTGCCAAAAATTAATTTAGGCCCATTAGACCCAATTAAATTATTAAAGGCCCATAAGTTATATTGGACTTTATGGAAATGGTTTTGGGCCCAATTGGATCCAACCAATTGTCCAAAACCAAACATAGCCCAACCAAGCCCATTAAGCCCAAATACAACAAATTAGCCCAATCAAATTTAAAGACTAATTCTTATTAACATAATATTCTAAATATCACATTAATTTTTATTAAAGTGTAATTAACACAATCAATTAATTAAACTAATATTTCCAAAACATCAATTAAATTAATTAATCATGCTAATACCATCCAATCATGTCCAACACAAATTGAAGCAAAATCAATCCATTAAACATGCTTATTTTTCACGGAAATTTGGGGAAAATAATATCAAATTTTGATTTCAATCAAATTAAATCAACAATCAATATTTATTTCATGCTTTAAACTCATCCAATAGTTTAAATCAAAAAATCACCATGGACTAATACTAGGGTTAGTTTCAGACAAGGTGGGAAATTTATGGAAAATTAATCTAATCAAATTTTCATAAAATTAATCATGCATAACTCCAAGTTATCATCATATAACCATAACCAAACAACCAATTTAGGCATTTGCAAGCTCAAAGCATAAAATCACCAAATCAAGTATATAAACCCTAAATACAAATCATGCTTAGAAAAGGCTCATGATACCATTGTTAGTGTCCTAGAAATGTCCAAGGTCTCTAATACATGATTTTGTATGTGAATGATCAAGAGAGTTACGGAAAAAACTTACATTGATAAGATGTTGATTTTAAAAATTTGTATGTTTGTTGGAAGCTCCAAGCTTTGTTGAATCTTTAAACCCAATGATGAGTTTCTCTATCACCTTGATTTACTCTTTAAGTGCTAGCTTTGTTTGATTTTGAAACAAAATCAATGGAGACATGAACCCTAGGCTCACGGCAATAAGGGAGAATGAGAGAGCTTTTTTGTGTTTTTTTATATTTTGTTTCTAAAACCTTTTACCAAAAGTCAACAAGCAAAAATGTATATGTTTTTCTCCAAAAAGCAAAAGGCAAAGTGCGTTGGAGGTAAAAAATCAATTAATGCTCTCAACCACTTCCATCACCAAAAAGTGACTAGTCATATAAGTTGGTGGGCCCCACTTCTTAAATTCAAAATTAATTAAATAATAATCCAGCAAAATTATTACGAAAGTCACTTACGAATTAATTCCAAATTAATTTGTTCGCACGAATTAAAATCCAATCTTAATTCCGCTTTGAAATCGGATTTCAATTAATATATCCAATATATTATTTAATCGATGAATTCCAATTAATCGCGTTCTCTCTTCTATTCAAATTTTATTCCAGATAAATTCTTGCCGTAATTAAACCTAGATTAATTTTCTCTCTCATAATTATTCCCAGATTAATTATGTTCGAGTCAAATGTCATCGGTGAATCTTTGGGAAGCGACCTAAGAGATCCTTGGATATGTTGGCAGTAAATCCGGTTGTCAGACTATCCGAAAACGTGCGTACCCGGTACCACGTTCTTACCGATTTACAAGACATGGTTGGCTTCTAACAAAGCATCGTGCCTACCCAATTCTCCAGAAATATTCAACAAAGAATATATAATCTATATCAGGCATAGTATAGTATGTATTGCGTATTATGATCCAGTATCTGATGTCACATGCAAGGCCTGGGGCTAGAATTATGTATGCCCCGTACAAAGCATATATCAGATCACTAGCAACTAGTCTCTTTAATTGGATAATCATGACCTAGTCATATTATCCCGATAACTGCAGCATATTAGAGTACTAGTTCTGTATCCCTGCGTGATCATCTTCTCCATCTGACTGAAGTGATATTTCCATCTTGACATCACACCCAATACACTACAATTCTCAGTAACCCAGAAGAGGCATACACAGAACCTGTTAAAGCTCTAGACGACCAAAACCAAAGCGTATTGATTGTCGCAAGTATTAGCGATGCATGTTTCAGGTTAAGACCACATACACCTACCTTGATTCGGATTCCCATAGACACATAGTGATACTGCCAATGGGATTCCGATGGGTCTATCTAGAGCGAAGCTGTTCCCGGTCCAACGGCTAACAGAACCTCATATCACACTTGCATAAGTATCATATACTTAAATATATGAGAATTGTGCCGCTAAGCTTCCATAACGCGCATAAGTGTAATACTAGTCTATTCCGCATTATCGATGTCCAATCTCGATAATACTACGACTAGGGATATTTAATAATTAAACCATTCATGGATTAATATTGTCTCATATCTTATTAATCTGGAACTAATTATAAGGACTTTTATCATTTATATATATTCAAGTAATCCAATTATATAATGATAAAATAGCAATTTCCTTTGTCACATAGTTAATTTGTACAAAAACCACAATGTCTTTTACAAATAATGATGCAATAGTCATAATTGTCCAACAAATCAACTGGGCTAAAGCTGCTACTGACTGCTAAATCTGCTGTAAACCCGCAGCTACTGGGTCATTAGGCTGAACTAATGGTGCTGATCTACCTTCCCTTACACCACTCTCATGTACGGACTCCATTTCATGCCCTCTATCTAACTCAGAAGGGTGCTACTGACCTCTGATCCGAATCTTTGCCCTGCGGTGTCCTGTCCCGCCTGGGTCTACCCCTGACTATGGTCCTTCCCTTGGGTGGCATGGAACTAAGAAATTAATAGAGAAATAGTCAATTACATGTAAAGGAATTATAAGTAATTAGAATGAGACATGTCTCGAGATAAGGTTACTAGAGTAAAAAACCTCTTATATATAGTAGTACCCCGGGTATACAACATATACAAGACACTGCTACTCTCTTACTGCAGTTACTGACTCCCTAGACCATGCTCTGATACCATATTTGTAACATCCCCATTACGGGAATGCTACCGGCATGCATATCTCAAGTATTTATCATGTACACATCATCAAGCATATGTCTACAATACAATAAAATGATATCCCAGAGAACTATATTCTATATGAATATAGATCTGGAAAGATAGACCCCATGACTAGTGATTGCAGCATAACACTTGTCCTCGAGCTGGGTCTCCAAAAGTTGCACGTGGCTCACCAAAAGACGGATCCTGCAAAAGAACTGGGAAGTGGTGGGGTTGAGTCCTATAGAACTCAATGAGTGGAGCTACAAAATCAAAGAAACTGAATCAGTACAACTGTTTAAAATCATTTTGTCTTAAAATGCTTCTAAAATCATTGTTTGAAAACTGGTTCTTTTCTTTTTAAACTTGAGAAAAACCTTTTTCTAAAATACTTTATGTATAAAACCTCTGGTACTATAGAAAACCTGACGCATGTGGACGTTACGTATCGCCGTCCCCTCATACGCCTAACTAGTGGTCTCGGTGCGTTACCTATCGTCGTCCCCCAAGCCACTGAAATAAAGCCGGTGGAGCTAATCCATGCTACAACCTGACCTTGAAAATAACATCCAGGGACGTTATGTATCGCTGTCCCCCTAGCCCTGAACTACGTGTGCATACTTTCTCTGTCCGTCAATTCCATAAGTTAAAGCTCATGAGGGTTTTTCCCTCATGCCTAAAAAAAAAACATTCTTTAAATCTTAAAATTTCCAAAAGTTTTCTTACATAAGAAATAACTAATAATTCAATAAGGCTAATTCCCTAAATCATTTAAAAATAAATCTCGATCAATAATAACTGAATATAAATCAATTTGAAAGAAAAATATACAATCACATATTTGAAATCCGGTCAACTCTACTTCACGTCGTTGGGGGAGAACGCAGCTCCTGTCGAGTATCTATTCTGAATAAACTGAGTTAGAACCTTAGGTACCAAATATGGTTCAAAATAAAATTAAGTCCCTTAACCTAGTTGAATTATCCCCTTATAAGTGTTGTACATAAGTGCTTTAATCTTGATACGGGTCTCTTAGAATGTCTTCTATACCTTTGGGTGAAGTATAAAACAAATAAAAATTTTAAACCTTTAGTCACGCGTCCCGAGGCTTAATGACTTCAGCTAAAATGGAGGTTCTGTTTTAGGAACGCGTCGCGACGCATGCCCAGTTACGTCGTGATCGACCTCATCAGTTTCATTTCCAGACTTCTGCCTCGTTGCCCATCGCGACACATAACAATTTCCATGACCCAGATTTTTCATTCCTTTCATGGCTAACCCCAAATCTTATTTCAACACAACCACAAGCAATACAACATCTAATTTATCATTATATAATACTTATAGCATCCCAACACCATCAAATCTCATACAACTTTACTAGATCAACCAACTAAGATAATAAACTTAGAATTACCCAAACACCAATTCCTTAACACAAAACTATCCAAACTTCATTATTTTCAAGTCATCAACACACCATAATCATCAAACTATCAAAACTCAAAACAACAAATTTGGGTCAAGCACCTGACCTTATTTCAATGTCTTCTTTACCAAAGAAAAATATCAAAGCTTCATTCTCCCACTTAGGCTAGATTGGGGTAATGGAATTTACTAAGTTTTGAGGTTGGAGACAAAAAAAGAAGAAATTTTTTTCCCTTGTTGTGGCTAGGTTAAACATGAGTGAGGTGAAGAAAGAAATAAGAGTTTCTTTCATTTTCGATTTTTTTTTTATTTCTTTATTCCATTTTCTAAATAACCCTAGCGTTTTCTAGAATAATAAGTAAGGAAAATGGGCTTTTATTCCTACAATACTTTGGGCCCAAATTTAGGCTTGACTTATTTAATTTTCTTTTATAACCCACATCCCTTTATTTTTAATTAATTAATTACACCTCTAAAATTCCGGCTAACACTCGGGAAATTCTTTTCTAAGTCGTCTAATTACTTCATTTAATTTGTTATAAGATTTCGAGTCGTTACATGTCATATCTAGTCTAATTATGGGAATAAAAAGGATTGGGAGGGATTTTGGAAACTAGTCTAATCTAGTCTATTTTCCTATCTCTCATAAGTCACAGTTAATTATAGAACATGTGATCTAATTAAACCTAATCACTAAACAACCCGAGACAAGTAGTAAGGTTTAATCTAGTGGCAACCTTAAGAATTAATAGATCAATGAAGCTAAACAACACAAACACAGGTGGTTGTATTTAATTTAGTAGTGTATTCTTCATAAAGTTTTATAGTTTCTGGTGCATCAAATAAATAACTTAGTTTCTTCTTTAATTAGATGAATCAAAAAATTACGGATTTGATATCTAACCTAGCAGTAGATTGCAACAAACATAGGTCTCTTAGCAATCAAATGACACAATCATGAAATTATTCGTTCTTTAGATACACACGATCTTATTTGAGTCTACTTTAAAAATTCCCTGACCTCATGTCAATTAGAGCTCGAATGAGAAAGTTATGCCCAAATTATTACAGTGTATTGTCGAAACTGTCCAATAATTGCCCAATTAGCATTGTCTACATTCAAAGCCTTCAATTGCATCTTAAATCAAAATATGAAAATAATGAGTTTATTTAAACACTAAATAAGTATAAAAAAACTAAATATTAAGGGAGAAAATATAATATTTTGCATTCTCATCACGTGCGAGATCTGGTTTTACTGAAAACTCGCTAATACAACCGAATTGACCCAATTCATTCTAATTTCACCCAGTTTCTACCAATAGTATAATTTCGATACATTCTAACTTATCCAATTCAATTCAAGTCAATACATTACTTTACAACATTATTGTAAGCATCCGAATAAAAAATGAGAAACTTGAAAAATAGTGAATTTTAGGAAGATGTTTTACCAAGATTATGAGAGCATATACGGACTCCTAACACTCCCACGAAAGTGCTGGTGTTGTCGAAATTCCATTTGGAACACCTGAGCTATGAGGGCCCCAATGAACATTTGGTTTTTACCTCGTTTAAGGTGTAACCAAGTACGGATCAGGGAAACCATCACCACCATCTTATAATACTATTCGAGGGCTTCGATTTGGTATATGGATCGACATATAAAGATGCCCGAATGAGCCGAAATGAACTCAACAAAATCGCATATTTTCGCCATGTTGCGCATCACTGTGTCGCCGTCATTTGTGGCCGAACCACCTCCAAAATCTTTTTTCGGTCGGAAAATTCCAGGGCTGTAGTCGTGCCGCTCCAGAGACACCTCCACCAGTCGAAACTCCTCCCCTCTGTCCTTCATGCGTGAATGAGTTAAGAAAAACGTGTGAGTGTGTTCTATTAGACTAATTCGCAAATAGCATAAAATTTTGGCTTCATAAACAAATCCACTAAAAATTGCACAAAGTTCCATGTGGGAAATTGCAGTTTGGTCCTAATTATGGGATGATTTGCTAATCTGAAAAATGGAAACCTTTCTTTTCGGACTTTCGAGAAGTACCGAACATGAAAGTTGTTATCTAACACCCCGGTGGGACCGGCCATACCCGGCATAGTAAATCATCATGCATAACATTTTAAAACTCATAAAATAATATTGAAATAGGTTTCAGACCTTAGAAATCTCGTCCCGAGGTCCCGGAAAATTTTTAGATTCAACACATTTACTATTCATTTGAGTCAACATGAAGCTCTTTTGTATTTTGGCCCTAATATTTTCATACAATCTCTGATTTTTTAAAATTTTATATCATCGGAAAGCTCAGACCAAGACTTAAAACTTATGTGTTCGATATTTTCTCAAATTCAAAAAATAACTAAGTCAAAATATAAGATTTTCGTGGCTGTTATAGTGTTACACGTGACTGCCTAAATTTTTACCACATGGCATAGTTTCTAGCCACTCCTTGCAACTCAAAAATCAGCCCATTGCTTATATAATGAAACATCCCCCTCTAGGAGATTCTACGATAGAGAATAGGCTGACTTATCCCCCTGAGCCTCTAACTATCTGACTGTGACCATCATTACCAACTCATCTCCAATTACTGACTCATGCATAGGGACATTTGCCTTGACTCAACAATATGAAATGTAACTCAATATTGATAACTTTATACCCAATTATGTTGGTGTTTGCTAAGGTCCCAAGATCATTAAACAAGCATGAAACAAGTGCGAATACAAATAAACAAAGTTGCGGAATACTCACATCGATCGGTTTGAGCGACGCGGCAACGAAAAAAACTTGAAATTCTGCTCACTGTATGTCACGGCAGTGGCACTGTTTTCGGCCATTGGAGGTTCTTCGTCAAGCTCCAAGCTTCGTCAAACGATTCCAAGCTCATGGGTGGATTTCCCCATCACATTCGCATGTCTTCGTAGTGTGCTATCACTCTTGATTTTGCCACAAAATCATGACCTTTGGCTTCCCATTGTTCTCGGTTTTTCTGGGCAGAAAATAGAGGCATGAACTGCCCACCATGGGCGTGAGAGAGGAGAGAAAATGTGAGAGGAGAGATGTGTGTTAAATTGTTGGAAAAGTGTATCTAATACACTTATATATTTTCTATAAAATAAATAACTGATTTACCAATTTTGGCTTTCCAAAAGTCAAAGGCTAAAAGCTTTCCAACAACTCCAACAACTACCATCAATCAATCACTGGTCACATCACTCAAAGTGACATGCTTTGACGCTTGATGTGACGCTAGATGCGACTAGCGATTTGATGCTTGATATGACTTGCGTGTCGCACTCGAATTCGAAATGCGAATGCGCTCGCAAATAATCTCAGGCTTGGGTTCGCTAATTCTAAATTAACGAATTTTCTGTTGCGACGCAATTAAATGATTACGCCTAGCGAAGTTACTATTCACATCGCTAACGAATTAATTCTAAATTAATTCGTTCGCCCGAATTAAAATCTAATTTTAATTCCGCATCAAAATCCAATTTCGCTTAATATATCGAATATATTAATTCATCGATTAATTCCAAATTAATCGTTCTGTCACTTTAATTGATATTTTATCCCAGATAAAATATCTTCGCAATTAATCCCATATTAATTTTCTCTCTCTACTAATTAATCCCAGATTAATTAAAAGGTGCGAGTCATACGTCATCGGTGAATCTTCGGGAAGCGACCCATGAGATCCCCGGATATGTTGGCAGTAAATTTGGTCGTCGGACTATCCGAACACGTAAGTACCTAGTACTACGTTTATACCGATTTACAAGACAAGGTTGGCTTCTAGCAAAGCGCCATGCCTACCCAATTCTCCAGAAATATCCTTACAGGAATAAGGATCTATATTAGGCGTAATATACGTAGTATTGCGTATTTCTGTCCAGTATCGGATGATCATGTGCTAGGCCTGGGGCTGGAATTGTGTATGCCCCGTACGAAACACATGTCGGATGTCTGGTAACTAGTCTCTATAATCGGATAAACATGACCTTGTCATTTTATCCCGATGACTGCAGTACATAAGAGTACTAGTACCATATCCTACGTGACCATCATCTCCATATGACTGGAGTGACACTTCCGTCTTGACATCACACCTAACACACTACGATTCTCAATATACCCAGAAGAGGCGTACACAGAAACGGTTAAAGCCCTGGACGACCTCAACCAAAGTATATTGATTGTCGCAAGTATTAGCGGTGAAAGTCTCAGTTTAAGACCAAATACACCTACCCTGATTTCGGACTTCCATTGACACATAGTCATACTACCAATGGAATTCTGAGGGGGTCTATCCAGAGCGAAGTTGTTTCCCGTACCATCGGTAAAACACAACCTCCCATTACACTTGCATGAGTATCCTATACCCAAATATATGAGAACTATGATGTTGTGCCCTCATAACGCGCACAAGTGTAATACTAGTCTTTTACGCATTTATCGATGTGCAATCTCGATAATACTCTGACTAGTGATATTTGATGATTTATCATTCGTAGACTGATATTGTCTCATATCATTCTCAATCCAGGAAAAAATCATAGGGACCTCATATCATTTATATATCTTAGTGATCTAATCACAAATGATAAAAATGCAATCTCTTATGTCACATAGTTAATTTGTACAACAACACCATGATCTGTACAAATAGTGAAGCTATGGGACATAATTGTCTAACAATCTCCCATTTGGCCTATAGCCAGTCACTCGAGTGTCTTACACCCGAACTATGTACTGTTGGCTCAAACTGCTGAGAAAATGCTTTCATCAGCGGATTTGCAAGATTATGGTCTGATGCGATTTATACGATCATCACATCGCCACGATGTATGATCCGTACGAATCAGATGAATATCGAAGTATGTATCTGGAACATTGATGAGACCATTAATTCTTTAGCCTGTGCTGACGCCTAGCTCAGCTGCTAACAGAATTATATCTAATCTAATTAGATTAGTTATTGACCCAAATAGCTTCTATTGCTGCCTCAGCTGTAGCAATAATCCACATTTGTTGTTAATTCGGTAACAATATCTTGCTTGGAAGATTTCAAGCTCACTGTTCCATTTTTCAAACTTTGTAGAACCATTTGTGACTTATAGTCATTTTATCGGTTTAGGAAACTTGCAGTAGTGATCCCAGTCACTTCAAGTTCTCATTCTCCATAGTTAAAGACAGCATCCTTAGTTCTCTAAGATACTAACAGATGTTCTTAATATCAATCCAGTGACTATCACTTGGATTGGCCTGTTTGTGAATCCATATGCTCAAAGCGGATGAGACACCAGGTCGCGTATATTTTACAATGTATGATTTCTCGGAGAGTTTTCGAAAGCCAAACTTTCGCCGATTGTTTTATGGGAATATCATTTCCAAGAAATGACATATATTATCATTATTTATAGGACAACCTCTGTCAGTCGCTCCCACTAACCTTCTTATATACACAAGAATCATTTTCATTTTGAATTAAATCATAAACTATTATGATTACTGTAGGCACTGCATTTTTCCATACCAGCCCGATGATGAGCCGCATACGGAGGCACTACCTTTTAAGTTGTGGAAGTCATGGACAACGGTCGTCGGAAGGGAAAGTCAAGAATTGACGTTTTATCGGATTTGATTCGCTCGTATTAGCTTCGGGATTATTCGTCAGATTTCCATTTCAAAATCATCCTCCGCCCAAAATCCTATCCCCGCTCTTTCTCACGCCTATCCTCGCTCTCTAACTTTTCATGCATGTGTCCCTTCAACTTCCATGCAAACCCTAAACATTTTTGCCACCTTTCACGTAAGCCATGCAAAGTCATTCCATTCATCCACTTTTCTTTCATTTTTCAAACCATTAAATAATTTATACCCCACCAATACCCACCAATTTAATAAGCTTCCACACTTTCCTTTTTCAATAAATCAAAACCCTCCCCATGTGACAACACCTCATTCATTAAACAAAACAATAACAAATCAAAAAGCCATACCTCTCTCTCTATTATAACTCATACGCCCACTTCACAAATAAAACAATAAACAATTTAACCAAACATTAAATATAAAACACAAACCAAATGCAACAAGACAAATTAAGCCACAAATTTCCTCCACCAACGTGAACAACTCAACTAATTCAACAAAACCAATTAATTAACACCACTCTTTTCACATTAAATATTGTCCCCCTATATCTCCAACCCTCCACCGAATAGCATTTAATTGCCTCATTCCCCACTCTCCATTATAAAATGGAAACAAACCACACTTGCACCCCTAGCTCAAAGATAATAGATAGATAACATAAAACACCTCTCACGGAACAACCACTGCTCACACCTATTTCCCCTTCACTGCAGCCCTCTCTCACGCATATTTCCCCCTCACTGCAGCCCTTCTTCACGTCTAGCACGTAGCATCCCATTAATACCCTCTGACCAACACGTTAACACCCACTAAATTTGCTCCTTCACGCACAACACTACACCAAAAGCACTCACGCAGCACTCACACTCCTCACGCTTCACGCAATCCAGCCAGCCATATTCAGCCTCTTTGACTAGCCACAAATCCACGTTACTAGCCCCACAACAACACCAAGCCGAGCACTCAACGCACACCACGTAACCTCTAAGCAGTCCCTTCCTCACGCATCACACTACATTCACGAATCAACAGCCCCTGAAATAAGCCCTCCAAACACGCCCTGAGGCACGCCTACAACAGCCCCTGAGCACCCTCATTCTAGCCTCGGAAGTGCGCCAATTCAGTCCTCCATTTCAACCTTCAAATCACGCCACAAAAGCCCTCCAAATCAGCCCCATAGAACGTCAAATACACTCCCCAAATCACCAAAAAAAATCCAACTCTCACCCATTTGTCCCACATCGATTAAGAGGCTACATGTTATAAACTCCCTTCAACAGCCCCTCACCTGCTCACGTGAATCGCACCTAAGCCCTTCCATAAATCACTCTTCACGTACGCACCTCACAGTCTCACAGCCCCACGCCCTGGATCATTCCTCAACACTCACGTCTAAACTTGCCTCAAACCACACTTGCCCTTCAATTGATCAACTCACGCCCACTTAAGCCAACAACCCCACGGAACTAGTAGCCTTCAAATGCATCAAACACACTCACGTGAACTGCCTCCACGCCTCACAAAACCAGTCCAATTCAGCCGCAAATAACCGCTGAAGCTCACGCTAAACTGCCCTAATTCACCCCCTCAAATTCACACCTAAATGGCTCATTTCACAGCCTCCTTCACTGCCGAAAATAACTACTCCCACTGCCAGTGATTCATGCCTAAAACAGTCCCGAAACACCCCAAAAACTGCACCAAAAAATTGCATAAAGTCCCCCCTAAAAGCCCTTAAAAACAGCAGCCCACTGCCCTCAAAAAGCCACCAAAACAGTCCAAAAACTACCCCCCATATAACACCAAAAAACCGCAGCTCAAACCCCCCTAAAACCGAACCAAAACAGTCCTTAATTCACTGCAAACCAGTGGCCTAAATACCGCAACCTGAAACGCCACGAAACGGAGTAGAAACAGCAACCCGAATAGAGAAACGGCGAGGAAAAATACCAAATCAGTGAACCGGAGAAGTCACGGAATTTTAGCCCTTCCAACGGCCGTATAACACACTTCCGAGAGACGACACAAAAGGTTAGACCTGAGGGCGCAAATTATTTATTTTATTCGCATGAATTAGTGAATTAGAAGGCATGTAATTTATTTTATTCATATGAATTAGTGAATTAGAAGGCATGTTATTTATTTTATTCGTATGAATTAGTTAGAAAGTATGTTATAGAATTTCTTCACATGAAATGATGACTTAGGAAATGTGTTTAACATGAATAATTAGTTTAGTATGTTGTTTGGAATTTGTTCACATGAAATAATGACTTAGGAAATGTGCTTAGCATGAATAATTAGTTTAGCATGTTATTTAATTTATGTTATGTAAATTAGTACCTTAGAAAAGCATGTAACTTACTTTATTTCACATGAGTATTGTTAATTAGTATATGATGTGATTTCGGGTGAATGGAATATGTGTTCCTTCTTGTGGTATATTGGATGGAAACTCGGACATAAATTCCATAGCCGAATCCGAATGGACGGTATTATGGTTTGCACTCGGGATACAATACCCCGTACCACTTGAAGGATTCACGTATTTTATTTCATCCAAACTTGTATTCGAGCATGATTAGGCCATTAGAAAGTTGTTTTATTTTTAGCATGATTTAATTATTTTATTTCGCAATAGGAGTTTGATTATGTTTAAATCGTATTTCATTTAATATACTTTTGTGTGATACCGAATGTTTGTCGTAATGAAAAGTTTACTGTTGAAGCATGCAAACCTAGAATTTAGACTACTTTGACCAACATGTATGTTGAGTAGACTTGGTTAATATTGCACAAATCCATTCATTACAAACAACATAAGTAAGGGACCATTTCGAACCCAACGGTTTGAGGTCTTCCCTTTCGAGGGGTGAGTGCGGACTTAAATCATTTTCCCGGTTCACACCGGGTGGCGACTCCATTATTCTCCGGTTTAGTCCCCCGTGGGCTACTCCGTACTCCCAACTAGGCCCTGAGTCTAGAATATCATGCGTCGTCCAGTTTCTGTGTCCTACAATTACATCAAAATGATAATTCCAAGAACCTATGCTTGCTTCAATCCAAACATGGATCGAACAACCTGCAAACCTTGTTTGTTAGTTTTGGTACGACAAAACCGTCAGGATGTTGTAAACATCCTCCAAAAGGTTTCCTTTTCAGGAAAGCGATTTTCCCGTTCTGCTGACATATTTCATAAATGCAACATGCTGTTGTACCAAGCATTATCCAAATGGATTTATTGTGGCAACAGGTAAAAGGTTGAATCGTAATCAACACAATGTTGATAAAAATACCTTTCCGTTAAAATCCTGGCTTTATACGTTGGTTTGTTGCCATCCATGTATGTCTTCCTTGAAGACTTATAAAGTACCAATAGGCACAATGCCTTGCGGTACAACAACTAGTTTCCAAACAAAGTTGAATACATGGAATCCATTTCGGATTCATGACACTTTGTCATAATTAGGGAGTCGATACCTTGTATCACTTCCTCATACGTAGTCAGTTGGTGTTCCTCAATAAGATTGACATCTTTTCGAGGTGAGATCAGAAACCAATACCCCAGGTTTTTTCTGAATCTCTCCGACATACGCGGTTCCTGTGTATTCGAAGATTAATGGTATAGTTTCATCCTTGATGAACTATTTGTGTTCCATTAAGATTCGGTGCATTGGAATAGTATTACTCCGATTTTCATCGAGTTTTACTATCCTCCCACTTACCACTGCATATAGGTATTCTTCTTTGGAAAACCGCATGGTGAGAAATAATCTAATTGTTCTCTGGTGAGATGTATAAGTACTATACTTTGGTATCCCTAGGATAACCTACAATTGGCACTTATCCAATTTGGGTTTTAGTTTGGTATCATCCAAACATATGCCTAGCATACCCAAATATTCAGGAATGAGAAACCTGGTTTCTTTCATGTTCATATCTAATATGATATCTGTCAAACAGATTTTATGGAACCTAATTCTAAATAAGTTCTGCACTATTAAAGCTTATCCGTTGAAGGAAATGGTAGCTCAGAGCGACTCATGATTAACCTTATCATGTCCAACAAGATTCGGTTACTCTGGTTCGGACACACCGTCAGGATGACGTGTTCCGGGAGGAGTCCTTATTGAAAGAATAATATACTCTTTCAAGTATTTGAGAAACTTATTGCTTAAGTATTTTCCATTACGGTCTTACCGTGACAGTTTAATACTTTAGCCGATCTGTTTGTCTAATTCATGTCGAAACTATAAAAGTTTTTTATTTGTGTTCTTCAAAAGAAACACATAACCATTACGTGATGCCACATCCGTAAAGGTCATGAAATATTCATATACATCTCTAGCCTAGCTAGACATGGGCCCACTTGCTTCACTATGAACTAGGGCTAACAGATTGGTGGCATTTGCACTTTTACCCAGTAAAGGTGTTTTAGGCACTTTGCCCAATAAACTAGATTCGTAGACTTTATTTGAATGGGATCGAATTTGTCCTAGTACCCACTCTTAAAAAGTGTGGATATACGATTCTTGTTTAATTGTGTCCCAGACAACAATGCCACAATATGTTTCATCTGATCAAATCATTTTGAGCTATTTGTTTATCATGTTATACGTTTGAGATTTATTTATATTCAAAATATAAATATTGTTATTTATATCTAATGTGTTTATCTCAATATCATCTTTATATAATAAAATACTTTAGTGTTCTAGAATATAAAGGTTCACCCGCAGCGGGTTAAACACTGATATAGAGATAATGTTTCTAGTCAAACTAGTTATATTATAACAGTTTCCTAATTTAAGTACATACCCGAAGGTAGTTCCTAAACTTAGGTATCTACGGTTAAAACATCGACTTCCATCATGTTTCCAATTCGCAGATAAATCTCTATTGAAGTCAGTATCTGTGGATGCTGGAATTCGGCCGAGGTCCACAATCAGAATTTGGAAATTGGGGGCACTAGCGATCCTGCAAAACAAAGAAGAATGGAAGTAGACTGCCCACCGGTGTGGTAGGTACCGAGGACACTCCGACGCCAAAGTCAGTAGTATGAAATGATCAGTAAATATGTAAAAAAAAAAGTGAGGTTGAGGTTTATTACTGCCTCAACTTTATTTGGATGTCGTGAGGGCGATGACAAATGCTTCTAGAAATGGGAAATATAACTAGTATCTGAATAAATTGTATCAGACTTGGATGAAAGAAGTTAAGCTCTGCCCTTATTTCTTGAATTTCGTTCCTATTTATAGATGAAAATTATCATCCTTGGCAGCTGGCGTAAGTCCCACCATGTGTCTGGTGCACTTGATAGAAAGTCTGAGCAGGTGGGAATAAGTTTTGTGTCGGGCAAAGTAGAAGAAGAGTAGTTGATATAATTATGGGGTTTTGTATTTAAGCTTATGGCTTAATTGTAATACAATAATACATATATATTTTTGGGCCTAGTCTTTACTTTCGGGGTTTGCATACCATTTTGGGCTTTTAAGGTAAAAGACGGTTTTATCCTTGGCCCAATTTTAGTTCGTACAGTTTGTCCCTTACTCTCTAAGTCAAAAAGTTTTGTTTTAGAGAGTATATACATTTGTGTCATATGATACTAATCAGAAAAGCATGTGATAAGAATGAATCACCTTCTGTCGAATGGTTTGAAAGAGTATGTGCAAAATGTGGGTTTTGGAATATATCGCATGTATCTTCTGGGCAGAGGAAGTCTTAGTCCTAGACTTTGATTCGACTTGACTTATGGGGAATGTCCCCTGGTTGACTAAACATTCATGAGTACATATCATACAACTTGTGTCAACTGGAAGAGAAAGTCTAGGACCTTATCTTGACTCGTCATGACTCGACAAGATTTCATGGGGAATGTCCCTTGGTCGACTGAACCGAATGTAGGTTCAGGAGTTCAACTTGACTCGACAATAGTCATGGGGAATGTCCCCTGGTCGACTGAACCGAATGTAGGTTCTAGAGTTACTCTTGACTCGACATGAGTCCTGGGGAATGTCCCTTGGTCGACTGAACCGATTGTAGGTTCAGGAGTTCCATTTGACTCGACATGAGTCCTGGGAATGTCCCTTGGTCGACGGAACCGAATGTAGGTTCACGAGTTACACTTGACTCGACATGAGTCCTGGGGAATGTCCCTTGGTCGACTGAACCTAATGTAGGTTCTAGAGTTACTCTTGACTCGACATGAGTCCTGGGGAATGTCCCTTGGTCGACTGAACCGAATGTAGGTTCAGGAGTTACACTTGACTCGACATGAGTTCTGGGGAATGTCCCTTGGTCGACTGAACCGAATGTAGGTTCAGGAGTTACACTTTACTCGACATGAGTCTTGGGGAATGTCCATTGGTCGACTGAACCGAATGTAGGTTCAGGAGTTCCACTTGACTCGACATGAGTCATGGGGAATGTCCCTTGGTCGACTGAACCGAATGTAGGTTCAGGAGTTCCATTTGACTCGACATGAGTCATGGGGAATGTCTCTTGGTCGACTGAATCGAATGTAGGTTCAGGAGTTACACTTGACTCGACATGAGTCTTGGAGAATATCCCTTGGTCGACTGAACCGAATGTAGGTTCAGGAGTTACACTTGACTCGACATGAGTCATGGGGAATGTCCCTTGGTCGACTGAACCGAATGTAGGTTCATGAGTTACACTTGACTCGACATGAGTCCTGGGGAATGTCCCTTGGTCGACTGAACCTAATGTAGGTTCTAGAGTTACTCTTGACTCGACATGAGTCTTGGGGAATGTACATTGGTCGACTGAACCGAATGTAGGTTCAGGAGTTACACTTGACTCGAATGAGTCCTGGGGAATGTCCCTTGGTCGACTGAACCGAATGTAGGTTCAGGAGTTCCACTTGACTCGACAAGAGTCCTGGGGAATATCCCTTGGTCGACTGAACCGAATGTAGGTTCAAGAGTTCCACTTCACTCGACATGAGTCATAGGGAATGTCCCTTGGTCGACTGAACCGAATGTAGGTTCAGGAGTTACACTTGACTCGACATGAGTCCTGGGGAATGTCCCTTGGTCGACTGAACCGAATGTAGGTTCAGGAGTTCCACTTGACTCGACATGAGTCATGGGGAATGTCCCTTGGTTGACTGAACCGAATGTAGGTTCAGGAGTTCCACTTGACTCGACACGGGTAGTGGGGAATGTCCCTTGGTCGACTGAATCGAATGTAGGTTCAGGAGTTCCACTTGACTCGACATGAGTCATGGGGAATGTCCCTTGGTCGACTGAACCGAATGTAGGTTCAGGAGTTACACTTGACTCGACATGAGTCTTGGGGAATGTCCCTTGGTCGACTGAACCGAATGTAGGTTCAGGAGTTCCACTTGACTCGACATGAGTCATGGGGAATGTCCCTTGGTCGACCGAACCGAATGTAGGTTCAGGAGTTACACTTGAAATGTGTCAAATGCATAATCTATTCATTATATTTGTCATGTGTCGAGTGATTATAAGGCATGTACCGGGGTTTGCCCAATTTGTTTTTCTTTGTATGAAAGCGACCTTCATATCTAATGATGTCGTGTCAAATGTGTGAAGGCAGTTGTGAAGAGAATTTTGTTGCTGAGAGCAAGTAATGTCAAGTTGTGATAATCCAGAATTCATCATTCTATTCGAGGAAATATTTATATTTCCTAGATCTTCCACGTGTCGTTTAATAAAGTAAAACCTAATGCGAGTAACGAGGAGTCTTTTGGCGGGAAAAGAACCGCCAAAAGAAGTAGTATATGAGTGGCTTGATGGGTTCATTTGCTTCATTCACAAGACAACGAGTTGGGAGAGAAGCTTCAAGGTTCCAAGGTACTCTTTATAACCTTCTTCGTGTTCTTTATTTCCTTTGAATGTTCAAAATTAGCTTCAAACTGTTCTTAGCTAAATTAGGTTGTTTGATCTTTTGAATCGTACGCTATTTGGTGGTTTTGTGTTTGGAGAGGTGAGTAGAATTTGATCCTTAAGAAACTTAAATCTTAGAAATTATTTGTTTGTAAAGTTGTCGAGTAGAATATGTCGGGTGGAGAATCTTTAGAAAGTTTAGGTGAACAGATTGATAAATTTGTAGAAGTATCGTCGAGTGAATCTACTGAAGAAATATTATTAAGAGACTGGTCGCGTCAAGAATTTCCCGAGGAGGGACTTGTTACCATTTTGTCGCGTGAAATTCCTGTGCATGCAATTCCTATTAGATCATTGGCAGCAGTTGGGGAGTTTAGTGGAGCAGTGAGCACAAGTGAGCCAACCAACTTGCCAACCAAGAATCCAGCTAGTCGAATGACAGCTGGTATGCTGATGGAAATTAGGTGTAAGTACAGATTTCCTAGATCAATAGAGTTGAGAGTACCTTTGCCGACTGAAAGAATCGACTATAAAATTCCTGGGTGGATTGGATTTTATGTAGTACCGTTTTCTAATGGGCTTAGATTCCCCATTCCGAGGTAGCTTGGGAAGTTTTGGATCATTATGGGATCGCTCCTTCACAGCTGATGCCGAACGCTTAGAGGATTTTTTTGTCGATTGAATGCTTAGCATTCGAACAAGGGTTGTTTTTTGAGGTGAATGATGTAGTATACTCATACTACCTAAAGGAGCACTTAACTGAAAAAGGGAGGTATACTTTGTATCTTCGTCGTAAGAGGGAACAAATAGTAATGGGCCTTCCAACGAACGATAGAGGTAATTGGCAGTCGGATTATATCTTTGTGAGGAATGAGGGTATCTTTGGGTCGACAGGAATGGGTCGTGTCTCAGAATATTGGAGTGTATTTAGTGTGTATCAGTTCCTTCTATTATTGATAACTTATCAATGTTGTTGTCGTTTGACGCTAATGTATGGATTGTTTGTTATGCAGGTCCATTTCGAAACAGTTTATTCGACAAAACACCTCAAATTTTGTCCAATACTAAAGCTCTTCTTGACCTTCCCGTCGAACAAAGAGATTGGAGAATAGTCTTGGTAGAGAAGAGATTAAGGGCAACATTAGTGTGGAAAGAAATCTTCGAATCAGAAGGTATATCTACCCCTTTGGCACTTTGTAAACACGTATTGGAAGTCATCTACTGTACTTGGTCGATTCGAACTTTATACGGAAATGTGTTGTTTATAAAGACTTTAACTCCAAAAGAAATTTTATGCGCAGAGGACATGATGTCGAGATAAATAAAGGTAGCTGATGAGTGGTATTTATACCACTATTTCCCATTCATTGACCTAATGTTTTGTATTGTTTCTCGAGTTTTATGAACGTTTTGAAGTGTTTTGTTGTTATTTTGCAGATAAATAAAGTTTGGACAGCATTGGAAGCAATTTGGGACAAAACTGGTCAAAAATGCGTCAACTGGAAAAATTCCATCTTCTGCGCGTCGCGCCGCGCAATGCCTTGGCGTCGCGACGCCCAACGTGCACAAGAGATGCTAAAATGCGGCGTGGTCAACGGGTCAACAAGTTGAAAAGTTTGACTTTGCTAACATGCGCCTGCCACGTGTCACCATCACAACGGAGATGCTAACGTGCGCCCTGCCACGTGTCAAGATCTCATTGCTCGGACGGCCACCGCCTCACGTGTCATGCCACGTGTCGCCACATCATCGTCCACATCAGCAGCCACGTCAGCAAGTCAACCAAGTCAACGTGCCACGTCATCGTCAGCCAATCACAGCGCGCCACGTGTCAAGCTCTCATTCGTCCGACGGCCGCCGCCCCACGTGTCATGCCACGTGTCGCCACATCATCACCATGACGCAAGCAATGACGTCATGAACAGTTGACCACGTCAGCATGACGTAAGCGATGACGTCATGAAAAGTGCCACGTCATCGGATAAGATTTGAGCCGACCAACCAGCGCGTGACACGTGTCACTGTAGCGCGCGTCGCGACGCTGGCCGCGCGGCGCGACGCGCGCACCCCATTGAAGCCTATAAATTCAGAACCCGATTTCAGAAATTTGTATCCCATCCTCTCTCTTCAATTCCTTCTAAAGAGAGAGTTTCTCTCTCTAAAAGTCTTTAGTTTTTACTTTTTTTACTTTTGTAAATAATTTTTAATTACTTTTTGTAATAGTATTAGTAATTTATTTTTACTATTTACTTTCTTTTGCAGTTTTTACTATTTACTATTTACTTTTTACAGTTTTTACTATTTACTTTTTACTTTTTACAGTTTTTACTATTTACCGTGATGCGGTAATTTCTTTATGTTCGGGTGAAAGGTAATTTCTTTTACTATTACTATTTAGATTAATCTCCCTTAAAATAATATATTTACTATTTAAATTGGACTTAATCAGGATACCGCCAGATTGGTCGGTTGGTAGTAATAAAACATATATTCCGCCTCTATGGCTGGTTATTTTGGTTCCGCCTTTATGGCTGTTTTATTTGGTTCCGCCTTTATGGCTGGTTGATATTAATCACAAGTTTTTATTTTATTTTAATGGGAGATATCTAAATAAGTAATAGTAGGAATAATTCCTTTTACTTTAACATTTTATTTTATTTTACTTTTCAGTATTTTATTTTATGTCTTTTATTTTTATGTTTTTATTAGTCCTAGTTATGTGTTAGTTAACTAGGGGTTGTGATGACTTTTAATATCAATAGTTTATAAGGGATTATTTTATAGTTTGGATAATATAAGTTTACTTATTAAGTCTTAAGCTTAAAGCTTCTTATTGTCTGATCACCAATAAGATTGAAATGGTAAATCTAAAATGAACTAGACATAGAGATTTTAGGTTTCAGCCTTAGACTTAATAGCCCACGATCTTCCTTGAGGATAGATAACCTTTAATAGATTTCCTTACAGGATAGGAATATACCTGTCGGGCGGGGGTAGCCATAATTGGAACTTAGATTTAATGAATCCAGGTAATGTGGTTGACATAGGAATATGGTTCAATTGGGTTATACTGGGTATTTGTAGTTGACCATCGGAAGAGGCTTTTACATAATTTAGTGTTCCAGGTTAGTAAACTGATTTATTACACAAACATAAAATAATCACTTCATCTTTTAAATGATACTTAAAAGAAATCACAACCTTATATCTTTTTATCTGTTATTTTCCTTAGTATTTTCTTTTATCTTTTTATTTATTTATTTAGCAAATCTTCAATCAACCAAATCAATCAAGCAACCAATTCCATTATCCCCTTTAATTAGATATTTGTAATTAAATAGATTCAATAATTAATAACAACAGTAGGAATTAAGTCCTCGTGGGATCGATATTTTTATACTACTTGAACGATACGTGCGCTTGCGTTATACGTGTGTGTTTACGCCGGTCAGTAGCATCAATTGATGAATTAAAAAGCCGAAAGAAGGCTAGGAAGCTTAAGATAAAGGAGCCAGAGGTGGAAGTTCCTGAATTACAATAGGTTATGTCGACTGGAACTCCCAAGGATAAAGGGCAGTCGACTGAAATCATTGTCAAAGGGGGAAAAAGGAAAGCGGTTGAAAGTGAAGACATTGACAACATAATTGTCAAGATTCCATCATGGTCGACTAGAATTTCTGACCCATCAAGTCTTGACCCTTTTATCAAGAAGCTTCTGCTGGAAGAGGATGAACAAAGGCTATCCAAAATAGGCCCCGTCGAGTCAATGAAGAAGGCTGCGGCTTTAAATTACCAAGTAAGAACGTAAATAAAAAAAAATTATTATAATTTGTAGAATGGATTCTAATCGAATGCTTTTTTTTTTAGGCAATGGAGTGTAGCTTACACATGCAACGGTATGTCGAATCGAAACTCAGGAAGCAAAGAGAAATGGAAAAATCATTTGCAGCAATGAAAAAGGAAATGGTCAAAATGAAGTCGCTTGGAAAAAAGAATGCAGAATTGGAAAAGGAGTTGAAGGAGGTGAAGGCTACTCTTAAGATGGAAAAGGAAACTTCTGAAGTTACAATTGAAGGTTATAAGAATGCATTTGAAAATGTAAAGAAGGAGAATGATGAGTTACTTAAGCATCTTGAAGGGATTGCTCTCGAATCTATGATGAAAGAACGAAGTAATCTGATGAAGGATTTCCTTGAAGGTAATACAGCAGCTTGGGAACCAGAGAAATGGATTCAAGAGTATGATCGATTACTGGCAGGAATTTCTTCTTCCAACGAGGGTGATGAGGAAGAGAAATGTGAAGAGGTCGACTCTAAAGTGGCTGAGAGAAAGAAATAACTGACGCCAAGGAAGCGGCTGGAGTTCAAGAGATGGACAAGAAGAATGAAGAACTTAGTCGAATGGAGGTGAGCCGACTGATCAAGTTCAAGAAATTCCTGTGCCTGAAGTTGTTGCTGAACGTATTCCGGAAGAAGCTGCTCCGGAAATTTGAATTTCTTTGTAATTTAATTTTAAGTTATCGCCTTTTGTAGAACAATTTAATGACTTAATGATATTTTGGGATAATATTTCAAACGGGTTGTTATTAAGTCGAATAGCAATACATAAAATATCAAATAACTTCGAATCTTTAAATTTAAATAAATGCACGCATAAATTACCGGTAAAATCGCTTAAGGTGAATTGCATTCCAACTGTTGTGAATTTGTCTCCCCTCGGTTGTTTGTAATTTGTAGGCTCTGTGTCCAACAACTCTTTTGATGATGTATGGTCCTTCCCAATTTGGCCCCAACTTTCCATCTCCAACTTCTTTTGTATTTTGAAACACTCTTCGTAGTACCCAATCCACTTCCTTGAATGTTCTGCTTCTGACATTTTTGTTGAAATATCTAGTCATTCTTTGTCAATGCGCTGCTAGTCGAATGGATGCACGATCCCTCAATTCTTCAATTGTTTCCAGGTTAAAATTCATAAGTTGTTGATTCGCATCATTGCTGAGCCATTGGTAAAGGGGAGATGGCATGGTTTCTTCAGTTGGTATCACAGCTTCTGTCCCTAATGCAAGAGAGAACTGAGTTTCCCCTGTGGAGGAACGGATAGTCGTCCTATAGGACCATAAGACTCCTGGTAGTTCATCCACCCAGGCTCCTTTTGCTTTTTCTAATCTTTTCTTTAGAGTGTTTAAAATTGTCTTGTTGGAAGACTCGGCTTGACCATTAGCTTGTGGGAATCGAGGAGTTGAAAAACTTAATTTGATCCCCCCAATTTTTGCAGAAGTCTTGGAAATGATTGCTGATAAATTGTGAACCATTATCAGTCACAATCTCTTTGGGAATGCCGAATCGACATATGATGTTCTTCCAGACAAATGATTGAACTTCTCTATCTCGTATCTTGGCGACGGAGTCTGCCTCAATCCACTTTGAAAAATAATCCGTCAATGCCAGCATGTAGACTCGTTGTCCAGGGGCGGTTGGTAGCTTTCCCATAATATCCATTCCCCATTTCATGAATGGCCATGGGGAGAGAGTGGGATTTAATTTCTCATGAGGGAGATGTGAAATCGGGGCGAACCTTTGACACTTCTCGCATTTCTTCGTATAATTAGCTGAATCAATTCTCATAGTTGGCCAATAATACCCAGTCGAATGGGCGCGTAAAGCGAGGCTACGTCCTCCAGAATGATTTCCACATTCTCCTTCATGTAATTCTGACAATACATGCTGTGCTTGATCATGAGTAAGACATTTTAAGTAGGGTCCAGAGAATGACCTTTTCAACAACTGTCCGTTGAATATGGTAAATCTTGCTGCCTGTCTCTGAATCTTTCTTGCTTCAGTTTTGTCTTCTGGAAGTAGTCCTTCTTGCAAATATTTCATGAGTGGCGTCATCCATGAGTCATTTAATTTGATGGTGGTGATCTCCTTGCACTCTTTCCAAATTGCTGGCCAATTCAAATACACTACCGGAATGGATTGTGGTTTATCCCCATTCATCGTCGATCCAAGGGTAGCCAATGCGTCTGCTTGAGTATTCTCGCTTCTAGGAAGTTGGGTTATTGTAAATTCTTCAAATGTCGACTGGATTTCTTTCACTTTCATTAAGTAGGATGACATTTGAGGATCTCGTGCTTGATATGAACCTTGGAGTTGGTTGACTATCAGTTGAGAGTCTGATATCACTTCAATTCTACTTGCTATATAAACTTCCATTGTTTTCCCAATCTGTTGAGAGAATATCTTGTTGACCATTCTTTGATACGCAGCTCCCGCATTTTTGAGGTCGAAGGGCATTACTTTGTAACAAAAAATGCCTTTGTTGGTCACAAAGGTTGTCTTCTCTTGGTCGTCTGAATGCATAAGGATTTGGTTGTACCCAGAATATGCATCCATGAAACTTAACAATTCATGTCCGGCGCGTAGCATCAACCATTTGATCGATATATGGCAATGGGAAAGAATCCTTCGGGCATGCTTTGTTCAGGTCTGTGAAGTCAATACAAACTCTCCGCTCTCCATTTTTCTTTCGTACTACCACCACATTGGCTAACCAGTCTGGGAACTGCCCTTCTTTAATGGCACCATTTTGTAACAATTTCTGGACTTCTTCATCAATAATCTGATTCCTTTCTGGAGCGAACTTCCTTCTTTTTTGCCGGACTGGAGGGTAGTCTGGATCTACGTGGAGTTGATGGGTGATCAACCCAGGGTCAATCTCTGTCATATCTTCATACGACCATGCGAATCGGTCGTGTTGTTTTCGTAGAAATTCGCTCAAGTCTGCTCGAAGCTTAGAATCAAGATTTGTGCCTATTTGAGTTTTGTGATTTGTATGTTCTGAATGAATTTGGACCTCATCCAATTCTTCAATACTTGGAAGTGTAGGCTCCAAAGAATGAGGTCCGCTCTGTAATTGCTATGCTGAATGGATCTTAGCTTTCATTGTTGTCTGGTAGCATCCTCTCGAGGCAGTCATGTCACCCCTTATTTCCTGAATCCCCCACTTCGTTGGAAACTTTAGAGTTTGATGATAAGTGGATGACACAGCCCTCATTTCATGAATCCATGGTCTACCGATGATAAGATTGTAGGCAGAAGGACAATCCAGGACTAGCAAAGTAGTCATTTGGTTGATTCCTCCTGAGTAGACTGGAAGACTTATTTCTCCCAAAGTAAATTTCTGCTCACCACTGAATCCGATTAACACCGTTGTTCGTTTGTTAACTTTCCCCAGTTCGGCTCCCATATCCGCTAAGACGGTTGCAAAGATGATGTTGGCTGAAGATCCTGTATCTACCAGAATCCGTTTGACCATAAAATTCGCCACCTGTAGGGAGATCACTAAAGCGTCATGATGAGGGTTTATACTTCCGGAATTGCTGTCGTCTGGAAACTCCATCATCAAGTTTGTAAACTTTTTCTCAAAGATACTGTGGAATGATGAGTGTTTGACATGATAGCCCTAGCATGTCGTTTGGCCGCTGAATATGAAACTCCACTGATCTCTGATCCTCCTGAAATGAAATTCACTGTGTTGTCGATTGGTGGTGGTGGAATTGGTGCTTCTTCATGTCCATCCCTCTCACTTCTCTGAGCGAAGGTAGCTTTCCCTTTATCTGTAAGTAAATCCCTTAGAAACCCCTTGTTCAGCAGCTCGAGGACTTCTAATCTTAATGCCACACATTCAGCTGTTGTATGGCCGTAGTCTCGATGGAGTTCACACCATTTACTAGTGTCTTTCTTTTTGAAATTTTCTTTGTTGCGTGGAGGCCATCTTACTTCATTTCCCATCTTTTTTAGTACCAAAACTAATTCTGTTGGAGAAATAGAAAAATTGTAATCTGGGAGTCTTGGTTTTTCTACCTAAACTCTTTCATGTGCTTTGTATGGCAGAGGTCTTCGATCAAAGTCTCTTCGGAAGGGCGGTTGTTCTTTCCTTGGGTGACTTCTCTTCTCTGAATGATGCCTGGGTATCATTCTTGCAAATTCTTTATGTCATTTGGAAGTGTGAGTGGTTCTTTCATTCTGCACATTGGAGGAATTATCTTTTCTTTTATTCCTCTTGTCTTCTTCCCACCTGATTTCGACTTAAGCTCATGCCATGGCCTGCTCCATCGTGTAGCATCGAAATTTGGTTAACTTTTTATAGAGTCCGCTATCACAAAGTAACCCGTTTCTGAACGCTTCCACAGTAATCGGCTGATGTAGATCTGGAATTGTTATCCTCTTCTTGTTGAAGCAGGCCACGTAGCTTCGCAAGGATTCTCCCCTCCGTTGCTGGATGGTACTAAGGTCGTCAGTAGTTTTTTCAAGTTTGCAAGAGCTGGCGAAATGCTCCACAAACTTGTCTGCTAACTGTTGATAGGACTTGATGGATCTGTATGGTAGGTTGATGAACCACGTAAGGGCAGGGCCTCCCAAAGTTTCTCCAAATCCTCTGCACATACTTGCTTACCATTGAAGATGAGCTAAGCCAGTTGACATCATTTTGTATTTGTAATGGATAACATGGTCGTCTGGGTCAGTGGATCCATCATATAGTTTCATGTCTGGTGGGCTGAACTTCCGCGGTAACTCAACGGATGTGATGTTTTCTGTGAAGGGGGTGTCGGAAATGGTTCCAGCTCTGCTCTTCTTTATTGGAAGTTTCATTCCTAGTAGGCTGGACATGATCGCTTCTTTAAATTCCTTCATTTCCCTTCTCATAGCGATGGCAACTTGTTGAGCTTGGTTGATGGAGAATTTGGCAGGTCCCTCTGGTCCTCATCATTTGATGGAATGTTATCTGTTGTTTCGTTAAATGCTCCCAAGAGATTAACTGGAGTGATACGGTTATTGGGCTGATCTGAGATATCATGATGTCGGGATGGTGATGAAACTAACTCCAACTGTTTCTGAAGGTTCATGTTGGAATTACGTATGGTTAGATTTTCCTCTTCCAAAGCTTTCAATCTTTCCTGTAGCATTGCCAGTTGTGATGCCACTGGATCAGGTGTTTGTTCATCGCTTGAAGCCATGAGTGACTAAGCTGTGAGTGTTGGTAGAATACAAAATCTTCGTCTGCAAATTATCGCTAGGGCCCCACGGTGGGCGCCAAATTGTGGATGCTGGAATTCGGCCGAGGTCCACAATCAGAATTTGGAAATTGGGGGCACTAGCGATCCTACAAAACAAAGAAGAATGGGAGTAGACTGCCCACCGGTGTGGTAGAAACTGAGTACACTCCGACGCCCAAGTCAGTAGTATGAAATGATCAGTAAATATGTAAAAAAAAAAAAGTGAGGTTGAGGTTTTTTACTGCCTCAACTTTATTTGGATGCCGTGAGGGCGATGAAAAATGCTTTTAGAAATGGGAAATAGAACTAGTATCTGAATAAATTGTATCAGACTTGGATGAAAGAAGTTAAGCTCTGCCCTTATTTCTTGAATTTTGTTCCTATTTATAGATGAAAATTATCATCCTTGGCAGCTGGCGTAAGTCCCACCATGTGCCTGGTGCACTTGATAGAAAGTCTGAGCAGATGGGAATAAGTTTTGTGTCGGGCAAAGTAGAAGAAGAGTAGTTGATATAATTAGGGGGTTTTGTATTTAAGCTTATGGCTTAATTGTAATACAATAATACATATATATTTTTGGGCCTAGTATTTACTTTCGGGGTTTGCATACCATTTTGGGCTTTTAAGGTAAAAGATGGTTTTATCCTTGGCCCAATTTTAGTTCGTACAGTATCCTGCTCATAGCAGATTCTGAACATCAATATATATATTTTATGTACCACACTAAGTATTTAAAATCCAATTTCAATACTAGTAGTGAACATAATGTTGACAAACATATTTGAAGTCGGAGCCTTGCACCGTCTTTAATTCCTTCATGTCTGCTTTGTCCAAACGGCAGTCACGCTTCTGCGATCCCGTTTGTCACAATTAAGCAGACATTTTAGGATATGTCCTTTATCTTCCCAGAAGATTATAATGATTTTCCTTTGGCCTAGCCTCGGGTTTCTAGAATATCGAAGTGAAGTGCGCCTTGTGCTACTTGCCTAATTGCAATGTTTGACTTTATCTCATTGAGAATAGTCATTAACCCTCTACGAGTTTATTATTGCAATTCAGTACTTCTTAGATCTAAAAATAGATCTTTAAAGATCCTTCAATTTCATTATCATACTTTAAGGATCTAATCCTTAGTTTTGATTCAGAAATTAAGGAGTCTACTGCGACAAGCTTAATGGATGAAGCACTAAAGTCATCATTACATAAATCTTCCAAAGATTATGCTCTTCTATTTGCTTAACTCCGGGCTAAGGCCTAATATGTTATTTTATCAAATAAAGTAACTTATTAGTTTCCAGGACCATCCTGAAATTATTTTCCCAATTTGAAAATTAAACCATTTAAATACATTTTCCCTAGGATCATGTTTTAAATGATAATCTTTCAATTTAATCTTGATTCTAATAGTCCAACTATTTAATCAACGATTCCGGTACTCTTTATTATAATGATTACAATAGTCCAACTATTTAATCAACTATAATTTAATTAAATCAAATACATTGATTACTATAATCCAATTATATAATCAACTATAAATGAAATGTTTGAATATAGTCCAACTATTTAATTAAAACAACGTTTAAATATTAGTCCAACTAACATTTAATTTCTTTGACAAATGATATTTATTTGAGCGCGTATGGCAAGTAATTAAACGAATATTGCAAATTCAATTCTTGCCTCCCACTATTTTTCGGCGAGCCTCTAACCCTCTGTCGAGTACTGATGAAACTGTGTTTCCTAGCGGGCTAGGATCCCGTTAAATATCACACAATCTTGACTTTGGCAAACAAATCGTATGATAATTAACTAGGTAGATCTCTAAGATCAATTAGATCCAATCCAATTCCTGGGTCCAGTAGGGGGACATCCAAGTCCGAAACATATATCTTATATATGTCAATAAATCCAATGTATTACCTAACATTTTTCCTCTGAATCAACTAAGCCTTGGCTTTGGCACAAAAAACTTAGTGATCTCAGTTAAGTGCGACCCAATGAATATGGAAAGCTTCGTAATCAATGTCGATGGACAAGAAGTGGTCTTGACTTTGGCCAACAAACCACAACTTGGACAAGACACCAATATGGAACAAAGCTCTCGTGATTCAAACAAATCCTCGATGGAAAAAGGCCTTGACTTTGGCCAACAAGCCAATGCCAGTCTCGGATCTTGAGTAAGAATCACTCATTGGAAGGAAAAATGCTTAATATTTTGCGAAGGTTTTTCGTGTGCAAATTGGCAACCAATTTATTATCTTTGTTAAGGTCTCATCATCATACACCCTTAAACATGCATTCTAAATACATAATAAAGCGCCTATAAATAAATTAATAATGATATGCGGATGAATACTTTACACATTGATCCTAGATCAAATCTCTCACTTTCTCTCTCCTGCTAGCACATGTATTACTTCTACCCGTCACACTACACTTCTAAAGAAACCTCATTTACATTTAGGGGAATAGGTGAGAAGAGAAATACAAAGAGTATGGAGGTGATAAGGCTGGACACGCAGGTCCAATTAATAAATTCCAAATTTATTACAACAATTTCGAAAATTGCCCCACCCATCCAATATCCATCTGATATACATTATTCATGCATCGCAACCATGTATTCACACAAGCATGTTATCAATCAATCTAATCAAATTAATTAATCTGATAATTAGTGACCATCCAATGTTCAATCAACGATTTGATTTTGCTCGAGTCAAACTCATTTTACGAATAAGTACTCAAAATACGAATTTTCGAATTAAATTAAACTACATAATTAAATCCAATTCAATTTGTATTTAATTCTAATTCGCTATTTAATTCCAAATTAAATATTACACTTTATTAATAACCTTTACGACTTAAATTCCAAATTTAATCGTTACGGGTCTCAAAGCTCGATTAACGTCCAACGTCAATTTAATTAAAGTCCAATGGGCTTTTAATTAATTTCTTTAAGGTGTTGACTTTTGGTCAACTCGGGTCAAACCCAATAACTAAAGTCCAATCCGGATGTTACCCCATAAGCCTAGAAATCAATTTAGGCCCAATTAAACTTTAAAGGTCCATTAGTCGCATTTGGGCTTTATGGATGCGGTTTTGGGCCCAATTGGATCCCATCCATTTGGCCTAAACCTAACTTGGTACAACCAAGCCCAATTAGCCCAATAAAAACATAACAAGCCCAATTCAATTTAAGGCCCAATTAATTAAATCATAAAAGTCCAATTTCATAATCTAATTAATCCTAAAGTGTATAACACAATTAATCACCCAATCAATATTTCCAAAACATCAAATTAGCCTAATTAATCATGCTTATCATTATTAAATTATGTCCAACAGAATTTAACAAAAATCAAACCCATATACATGCTATATTAGTCTTAGCCATTAGGGGAATTTTAAATCGATTTCGATTTCAATCCAATTGAATCCATAATCAATATTAAATCAACATTCCCGAATGATTCAAGTCATCCAATGATCAAAATCAAAAAATTCCAAGACAAAATAGGGCATCAAACTCTCGGCATTATTAGGGATTTTGAAATCAATTCCGAATTCAATCCAATCAAATCCTAAATCAATTTTCCCAATTATTTTTCAAGTCATCCAATGAATCAAAAAACAAAATTCCAAGACATTTGGGATCATCAACCATTTGGCCAACACATCCAATTTAGGGAAAAATGTTCCAAACATAATTTAATCAAATTGATCTAATCAATCATCCACTAAACATCAATTAAGCATATTAAATCATCCAATTTCATTATTCATGCTCAAAATCAATTTACCCAGATTTTAAGCCCTAATATTTTTCATGCTCAACCTTGCTCATAGATACCATTGTTGGTGTTTACTAAGGTCCCAAGATCATTAAACAAGCATGAAACAAGTGCGAATACAAATCAACAAAGTTGCGGAATACTCACATTGATCTGTTGAGCGACGCGACAATGAACAAACCTTGAAATTCTGCTCACTGCATGTCATGGCAGTGGCTGTGTGTAGTCCACTGCTTTCAGCCATTGGAGGTTCTTCGTCAAGCTCCAAGCTTCGTCAAACGATTCCAAGCTCATGGATGGACTTCCTTATCACCTTCGCATGTCTTCGTAGTTTGCTAGCACTCTTGAATTATCCACAAAATCATGACCTTTGGCTTCCCATTCTCTCGGTTTTCTGGGCAGAAAACAGAAGCATGAACCGCCTACCATGGGCGTAAGAGAGGAGAGAAAATGTGAGAGGAGAGATATGTGTTAAATTGTTGGAAAAGTGTATCTAATACACTTTTATATGTTCCATAAAATAAATAAATGATTTACCATTTTTGGCTTTCCAAAAGTTAAAGGGTAAAAGCTTTCCAACAACTACCATCAATCAATCAATGGTCACATCACTCAAAGTGACATGATTTGACGCTTGATGTGATGCTAGATGCGACTAGCAATTTGACGCTTGATATGACTTGCGTGCCGCACTCGAATTCGAAATGTGAATGTGCTCGCAAATAATCTCGGGCTCGGGTTCGCTAATTCCAGATTAATGAATTTTCTGTTGTGACGCAATTAAATGATTACGCCTAGCGAAGTCACTATTCACGTCGCTAACGAATTAATTCTAAATTATTTCGTTCGCCCGAATTAAAATCTAATTTTAATTCCACGTCGAAATCCAATTTCATTTAATATATCGAATATATTAATTCATCGATTAATTCCAAATTAATCGTTCTCTCTCTTTAATTGATAATTTATCCCAGATAAAATATATCCGCAATTAATTCCAGATTAATTTTCTCTCTCTACTAATTAATCCCAGATTAATTTAAAGGTGCGAGTCATACGTCATCGGTGAATCTTCAGGAAGCGACCCATGAGATCCCCGGATATGTTGGCAGTAAATTCGGTCGTCGGACTATCCGAACACGTAAGTACACAGTACTACATTTATACCGATTTACAAGACAAGGTTGGCTTCTAGCAAATCGTCATGCCTACCCAATTCTCCATAAATATCCTTACAGGAATAAAGATCTATATCAGGCGTAGTATATGTAGTATTGCATATTTTTGTCCAGTATCGGATGATCACTTGCTAGGTCTGGGGCTTGAATTATGTCTGCCCCGTACGAAGCACATTTCGGATGTCCGGTAACTAGTCTCTATAACCGGATAAATTTACCTTTTCATTTTATCTCGATGACTGCAGTACTTAAGAGTACTAGTACCGTATCCTACGTGACCATCATCTTCATATGACTAGAGTGACACTTCCGTCTTGACATCACACCCAACATACTACGATTCTCGATATACCCAGAAGAGGCATACACATAAACCGGTTAAAGCCCTGGACGACCTCAACCAAAGTATATTGATTGTCACAAGTATTAGCGATGCAATTCTCAAGTTAAGACTAAATACACCTACCCTGATTTCGGACTTCCATAGACACATAGTCATACTACCAATGGAATTCCGATGGGGTTTATCCAGAGTGAAGCTGTTTCCCGTACCATCATAAAACACAACCTTCTATTACACTGTTTGTTTTAATCTAGGTCCCAAAATCAAACAAGCAATGAAAACATGCGTGAATACACCAACGGAGATAGCGGAATACTCACATCGATCGGTTGAGTCGATTTGGAGACGAATCAAGCCCAAATAGCCACTACCATTCACGCCCACTGGTAGCAGTCCACTGCCTCCAAAAATAGATTTTTGAGTTGAAAAACGGAGCTCCAAGCTTCGTCAAACGGATCTCGGCTCATGGGTGAACCTCCCTACCACCTTCGCAAGACTCGTAAGTGTGCTAGCACTTGAATTTTCACCATGAAAATCCACTCTTGGCTTCCATATTGCTCACGTTTTTCTAGTTCAAAACCAGTGAGTATTTCTCACCTTGGGCGTGAGAGAAGAGAGCAAAATGAGAGAGAAGAAATGTGTTAACTTGTTCCAAAAAGTGTAAAGCCTTTTTGATTATATATTTTCCAAAAAAATAATAATCAATTTCCATTTAATTTCATATAATAAATTAAATGAATTTTGGAGCCAAAAACCAAAAGTTTTCCCTCCAAAATGCTTTTACACTTTATGTCAAGTCCATCATTATTCACATCAAGTCACTTTAATAAAGTGACATGTTGTCAAGTCATATCACTCAAAGTGACAAGTGATTTGACGCTTGATGCGACTAAAGATTTGACGCATGATGCGACTTGCGATGTCACACTCGAATTCGAAATATGAATGCGCTCGCAATCACACTCGGGCTCGGGTTCGCTAATTCCAAATTAACGATTTTTCCGTCGCGTCGTAATTAAATGATTACGCCTAGCGAATTCACTATTTACGTCGCTAACGAATTAATTCTAAATTAATTCATTCGCCTGAATTAAAATCTAATTTTAATTCCGCGTCGAAATCTAATTTCGTTTAATATATCAAATATATTAATTTACCGATTAATTCCAAATTAATCGTTATCTCTCTCTAGACGATATTTTATCCTAGATAAAATATCTCCATAATTAATCCTAGATTAATTTTCTCTCTCTTCTATATAATCCCAGATTATTCAAGAGTGCGAGTTGTGCGTCATCGGTGGATTATTGGGAAGCGACCCATGAGATCCCCGGATAAGTTGGCAGTAAATACGGTCGTCGGAGTATCCGAATCACGTACGTACCAAGTACTACGTTTTACCGATTTACGAGACAAGGTCGACTCCTAGCAAAGCACCAAGTCTTCCCAATTCTCCGGACATATCCATTTAAGAATATTAAGATCTGTATCAAGCGTAGTATACGATTGTATTGTGCGTATCGGCCCAGTATCGGATAGTCACGTGCTAGGCCTGAGGCTGGATAAGTGTCTGCCCCGTACGAAGCATATGTCGGATGTATGGTAACTAGTCTCTATAATCGGATATACATGACCTTGTCATAATATCCTGATGGCCGCGCAGCACTTAAGAGCACTAATACCGTATCATGCGTGACATCATCTCCACTATGACTGGAGTGATACTTCCGTCTTGACATCACATCCAATACACTACGACTCTCTGATAAACCCAAAAGTGGTGTACGCAGAACCAATTAAAGCATGTACCACCAAGACCAAAGTCTATCGATTATCGTAAGTATTAGCGATGTAAGTCTCAGGTTAAGACTATACACACCTACCTTGATTTCGGCCTCCCATAGACACATAGTCATAATACCAATGGGATTCCGAAGGGTCTATCCAGAGCGAAGCTGTTTCCCATACCATCGGTGAAACACGACCTCCTATCGCACTTGCATAAGTATCCAACACTTATATATATGAGAACTATGCCGTTGTGCCCTCACAACGCACACAAGTGCAATACTAGCCTATTCCGCATTATCGATGTCCAGTCTCGATAATACTCCGGCTAGGGATATTTAATGAACTATATCTAATCTAATTAGATTTATTTTCGATCCAAATGGCTTCTATTGCTGCCTCAGCTGCAGCAATAATCCGCATTTGTTGTTTATTCGGCAACAGTTATCTTGCTTGGAATATTTCCAACTCACTATCCCGTTATTCAAACTTTATAGTACCGTAGTATTTAATTGTTTGGAAACTTGCAGCAGTGATCCCAGTCACTTCAAGTTCTCCTTCTCCATAGTTTAAGATAGCATCTTTAGTTCTCTGAGATACTAACAGATGTTCTTAATATCAATTCAGTGACTGTCACTTGGATTGACCTGATTTTGACTCCATATGCTCGAAGCGTATGAGACACTCTATCAAGTACATTTTAAATGTACAATTTCCCAGAGAGTGTTAACAACTCCAAATCTATCCCAATAGATCTTTATTCCTTGAATAAAGGTTGTTACTCCCCAGAATTCTACGGAGAATTTCTATGAAAGCCAAGCTTTCAACAATTGCTTTATGTGAATTTAACTGTCAGTGCGCTCTCCCACTAACCTCCTTATATACACAAGAATTATTTCGTTTTGAGTCAAATCATAAATCATTATGATTATATCAAAACGACAGTTCCAGGAACCTTATGCTTGCATTAATCCAAACATGGATCGAATAACCCGCAAACCTCGTTTGCTGGTTATACAAAATCATCAGGATGTTATAAGCATCCTCCGAAAGGTTTCCTTTTCAGGAAAGTGATTTTGATCTACAACTGACATATTTCATAAATCAAATACGCAGTTATCAACAAGCATCTTCAAAATGGATTTACCATGGCAACAGGTAAAAGGTTGAACCGTTATTAACACAACGTTGATAACGATACCTTTCCGTCAAAAGCCCAGCTTTGTACGTTGGTATGTTGCCTTCCATGTATGTCTTCCTTGAAGACGTTTAATGTACCAATAGGCACAATGCCTTGTGGTACAACAACTAGTATCCAAAATAGTTGTTATACGTGGAATTCATTTCGGACTCATGGCACTTTGCCATAATAGGGAGTCGATACCTCGTATCACTTCCTCAAAACGTAGTCGGTGGATATACCTTCATAAGATTGACATCTTTATGAGGTTAGATCAGAAACCCATACCCTAGGTTGTTTTCTGACTCTATCCGATCTACGAAGTTCTTGTGTATTTGAAGATTAATGGTACAGATTCATCATAGATGAACTATTTGTGTTCCATTAAGGACTTCGTGCCTAGAACAGTATTACTCCGATTTTCATCGAGTATCACTATCCTCCCACTGACCAATGCATATCGGTATTCCTCTCAGGAAAAACCGCATGGTGAGCAACAATCACATTGTTCTCATGTGAGATTTACAAGTACTATACTTAAGGTTTCCTTGAGGATAACCTATATTGGCACTTATCCAATTTGGGTCCTTAGTTTGGTATCATCCAAACGTTATGCCTGGCATACCCAAATTACGAGGAATGAGAAACCTCGTTTCTTCTCTGTTCATATCCTATATGACATCTGTCAAACAGATTTATATGGAACCTTATTCTAAATAAGTTTTGCACTGTTAATACATATCCTATTGAAGGAAACAGTAGCTCGGAGCGACTCGTGATAAACATTATCATGTCCAACAAAATTTGGTTTTAGTTCGGACACACCGTCTAACCGACTTGTCTCAGGAGGAGTCCTCATATGAAAGAATACCGTACTCTTTCATGTACATATGAAACTTACTGCTTAAGTATTTTCCAATACAGTCTTACCGTGGCGGCATAATACTATAGCCGATCTGTTTATTTACTTCGTGTCGGAACTTCAAAATTTCCGATCTCTGTTCTTCAAAAGAAACACATAACCATAACGTGATGCCACATCCGTTAAGGTCACGAAATATTCATGTTCACATCCAGCCTAGCTAGATATGGGCCCACTAACTTCACCATTAATAGGGCTAACAGATCGGTGGCTCTTTTACTATTACTAAGTAAATAGTATTTTAGGTATTTTACCTAATAAACTAAATTCGCAGACCTTATTTGAATAGTCAAATCAGTCCCAGTACCCACTCTTCAAAAGTGTGGATATACGAGTCTCGTTAAATTGTGTCCTAGACAACAATGCCACAAATAAGTCTCTATTGATCAAATCAATTTGAGCTATTTATTTGTCATTTTTATATGTTTGAGATTTTATTATATTCAAAATATAAATTCTGTTATTTACATCTAATGTATTTATCTCAGTATCATCTTTATATAAAAAACACTTAGTGTTCTATAATATAAAGGTTTTATCCGTAACGGGTTAAACACTGATATAGAGATAATGTCTCTAGTCAAACTAGTTACATTATAACAGTTCCTAATTTAAGTACATACCCGAAGGGTAGTTCCTAAACTTAGGTATCTACGGTCGAAACAGCGACTTTCATCCCGTTTCCGATTCGCAGAGAAATCTCGGCTTGAAGTCAGTATCCAGCTCATAGCGGATTCTGAACATCAATACATATATTTTATGTACCACACTAAGTATTTAAAATCCAATTTCAATACTAGTTGTGAACATAACTTTGACAAATATTTTAAAGTTAGAGCCTCGCCTTTTCTTTAATTCCTTCGTGTCTGCCATATCCAAATGGTAGTCACTTTGGGATATGTCAATTATCTTTTCAATATTTCACAAACCTTTGGCCAAGCCTTGGGTTTCGGAATATCGAAACGATGTGCACCTTGTGCTACATGCCCAATTGCAAACTTTGACTTTTCACCTCTAGAATAGTCATTAATTCTCCAAGAATTATTAATTGCAATTTAATACTTTAAAATAGATTTATTGTCAAGTATATTAAATTAAACACTAAAGTCATCATCACATAAATCTTCCAAAGATTTATGCTCTACTTATTTGCTTAATTTTGGGCTTAAGTATAATAAGTTATTTTATCAATAAATTAACCTATTATTTATTCCCAATATGAAAATTAAATCATTTAAAACATTTAATCCAAGGATTATATATTTTAAATATTCATCTTTTCAATTCTTTCTTGATTTCAATAGTCCAACTATTTAATCAATTTTAATAAGGTAATATTTATTATAATGATTACAATAATCCAATTATTTAATCCACTATAATTTTAATATTGATTACTATAATCTAATTATAAAATCAACTATCATTTTAATTCAATTATATTGATTACTATAATTCAATTATAAAATCAACTATATATTGAATGAGTTTGTATATAGTCCAACTATATATATTTTTTAAAACAACATAAAATATTAGTCCAACTAATACTTTTGATTAATATGACGAGTAAAATAGATGAGCTCGTTTAGCGAGTATTCGAACGAATGTTGCAAATTCAATACTTGCCTCCCACTATTTTTCGTCGAGCCTCTAACCCTCTGTCGAGTACTCGGGAAACCGTGTTTCCTAGTGGGCTAGGATCCCGTTAATTATCACACAATCTTGACTTTGGCCAACAAATTGTATGATAATTAACTAGGTAGATCTGAAGATCAATTGGATCTCATCCAACTCCTAGATCCAGTAGGTGGACATCCAAGTCCCAAACATATATCTTATATATGCCTATACATCGAATGTATACCCTAACCTTTTTCCTCTGAATCAACTAGGCCTTGGCTTTGGCACAACAAACCTAGTGATCCCAGTCAAGCGCGGACCCATTGACATGGAAGCTTCGTAATCAATGTCAATGGACAAGAAGTGGTCTTGACTTTGGCCAACAAACCACAACTTGGACACGACACCGATATGGAACAAAGCCTCGTGATTAAAACACATCTTCGACGGACGAGGGCTTGACTTTGGCCAACAACCCCTGCCAATCTCGGATCTTGAGTAAGAATCACTCAATGGAAGGAAAATAAACGCTTGATATTTAACGAGGTTTTTTCGCGTGCAAATTGGCTACCAATTTAATTATCTTTGTTAAGGTCTCATCATCATACACCCTTAAACATGCATTCTAAATACATAATAAAGCGAGTATGAAATAAATAATAATGATATGCGGATGGATACTTTACACATTGATCCTAGATCAAATCTCTCCTTTCTCACTCAAGCTAGCACTTGTATTACTTCTACCCGTTACACTACACTTCTAAAGAAACCTCATTTACATGGAGGGGAATAGGTGAGAAGAGAATACAAAGAGAATGAAGGTGATAAGGCTGGACACGCAGGTCCAATTAATAAATCGAATTTATTACAACAATTTCTAAAATTGCCCACCCATCTAATATCAATCCGATATACATTATTCATTCAACACAACCACGTATTCACACACATAAGCATGCTATCAATCAATCTAATCAAATTAATTAATCTGATAATTAAGTGATCATCCATGTTCAAACAACGATTTGATTTTATTCGAGTCAAACTCGTTTTTGCGAATAAGTACTCAAAGTACGAATTCATGAATTAAATTAAACTACATCATTAAATCTAATTTAACATGTATTTAATACTAATTCAATATTCAATTCCAAATTAAATATTACACTTTTATTTAATAAACCTATTATGATTTAAATTCCAATTTAATCGTAACGCGTCTCAAAGACCGATTAACGTCCAACGTCAATTCAATTAAAGTCCAATGGGCTTTTAATTGATTTCTTAAGGCGTGGACTTTTGGTCAACTCGGGTCAAACCGATAACCAAAGTCCAATCCGGGATTTACCCCATAAGCCCATAAATCAATCTTGGCCCATTAGGCCCAATTGAACTTTAAAGGTTCATTAGTCGCATTTGGGCTTTATGGTTAAGGTTTTGGGCCCAATTGGATCCAATCCATTTGGCCTAAACCCAACTTGATAAAATCAAGCCCAATAGGCCCAAATACAACATTAGAAGACCAAATCCAATTTAAGCCTAAATAATTAAATTACATAAATCCAATTTAGCAATTTAATTACTAAAGTGTATAATATGATTAATCACCTAAATCAACATTTCCAAAACATCAAATTAGTCCAATTAATCATACTCAATTCATTATCATATGTCCAACACACAAATTGAAAAATCAAACCCATTTACATGCTTCATGCTCTCGGCCAAGGAAGGATTTTGTGTCCGATTCGGTTTCGATCCAATCGAACCCACAATCGACATTAAATCAACATCCTAAATGATTCCATACATCCATTGTCATAAAATCAAAATCACCAAGACATTAGGGCATAATTCCATTCGGCCAACACAAGGATTTTGGGGTTTTTGTCCAATTCGAAATCCAATCCAATTTTATTCAAATTAACATCACCTAAATGATTCCAACTCATCAAATGAATCAAAATCAAAAAATCCAAGAATCCAAAATTCACTACACATTCGGCCAAGAGGAATAATTGGGGAAAATTATTCCAAATCAATTTTCAACAAATTGGTCCAACCAAAATGAAATTAAACATGTTATAAGCATACTTAAACAATCAATTTATTCAAACATGCTCAAAACAATTTACCCAAATTTTAAACCCTACATTTTTCATGCTTGAACCTAAGCTCTTGATGCCATTATTTGTTTTAATCTAGGTCCCAAGATCAAACAAGCAATGAAAACATGCGTGAATACACCAACGGAGATAGCGGAATACTCACATCGATCGGTTGAGTCGATTTGGAGATGAATCAAGCCCAAATAGCGACTGCCATTCACGCCCACTGGTAGCAGTCCACTGCCTCCAAAAACAGATTTTTGAGTTGAGAAACGGAGGTCTAAGCTTCGTCAAACGATCCCGGCTCATGGGTGAACCTCCCTACCACCTTCGCAAGACTCGTAAGTGTGCTAGCACTTGAATTTTCACCATGAAAATCCACTCTTGGGTTCCATATTGCTCACGTTTTTCTGGTTCAAAACCAGTGAGTATTTCTCACTTTGGGCGTGAGAGAAGAGAGCAAAATGAGAGAGAAGAAATGTGTTAACTTGTTCCAAAAAGTGTAAAGCCTTTTTGATTATATATTTTCCAAAAAAATAATAATCAATTTCCATTTAATTTCATCTAATAAATTAAATGAATTTTGGAGACAAAAACCAAAAGTTTTCCCTCCAAAATGCTTTTACACTTTATGTCAAGTCCATCATTATTCACATCAAGTCACTTTAATAAAGTGACATGTTGTCAAGTCACATCACTCAAAGTGACAAGTGATTTGACGCTTGATGCGACTAATGATTTGACGCTTGATGCGACTTGCGATGTCGCACTCGAATTCGAAATACGAATGCGCTCGCAATCACACTCGGGCTCGGGTTCGCTAATTCCAAATTAACGATTTTTCCGTCGCGTCGTAATTAAATGATTACGCCTAGCGAATTCACTATTTACGTCGCTAACGAATTAATTCTAAATTAATTCGTTCGCCCGAATTAAAATCTAATTTTAATTCCGCGTCGAAATCTAATTTCGTTTAATATATCGAATATATTATTTACCGATTAATTCCAAATTAATCGTTATCTCTCTCTAGACGATATTTTATCCTAGATAAAATATCTCCGTAATTAATCCTAGATTAATTTTCTCTCTCTTCTATATAATCCCAGATTATTCAAGAGTGCGAGTTGTGCGTCATCGGTGGATTATCGGGAAGCGACCCATGAGATCCCCGGATAAGTTGGCAGTAAATACGGTCGTCGGAGTATCCGAATCACATAGGTACCAAGTACTACGTTTTACCGATTTACGAGACAAGGTCGACTCCTAGCAAAGCACCAAGTCTTCCCAATTCTCCGGACATATCCATTTAAGAATATTAAGATATGTATCAAGCGTAGTATACGATTGTATTGTGCGTATCGGCCCAGTATCGGATAGTCACGTGCTAGGCCTGGGGCTGGATAAGTGTCTGCCCCGTACGAAGCACATGTCGGATGTATGGTAACTAGTCTCTATAATCGGATATACATGACCTTGTCATAATATCCCGATGGCCGCGCAGCACTTAAGAGCACTAATACTGTATCCTGCGTGACATCATCTCCACTATGACTGGAGTGATACTTCCGTCTTGACATCACATCCAATACACTACGACTCTCTGATAAACCCAGAAGTGGTGTACGCAGAACCGGTTAAAGCCTGTACCACCAAGACCAAAGTCTATCGATTATCGTAAGTATTAGCGATGTAAGTCTCAGGTTAAGACTATACACACCTACCTTGATTTCGGCCTCCCATAGACACATAGTCATAATACCAATGGGATTCCGAAGGGTCTATCCAGAGCGAAGCTGTTTCCCATACCATCGGTGAAACACGACCTCCTATCGCACTTGCATAAGTATCCAACACTTATATATATGAGAACTATGCCGTTGTGCCCTCACAACGCACACAAGTGCAATACTAGCCTATTCCGCATTTTCGATGTCCAGTCTCGATAATACTCCGGCTATGGATATTTAATGAATAATCCTTCGGGGACTGATACTGTCTCATATCATTCTCAGTCCAGGAACTAATCATAGGGACCTCTCTTCATTTATATATCTATTGTGATTTAATCACAAATGATGAGAGTGCAATTTCCTTGTCACATAGTTAATTTGCTACAACAACACAATGATCTGTGCAAATAGTGACGCTATGGGTCATTTTGTCCAACATACACTTGCATGAGTATCCTATACCCAAATATATGAGAACTATGTTGTTGTGCCCTCACAACGCGCACAAGTATAATACTAGTCTTTTACGCATTTATCGTTGTTCAATCTCGATAATTCTCTGACTAGGGTATTTGATGATTTATCCTTCGTGGACTGATACTGTCTCATATCAATCTCAATCCAGGAAAAAATCATAGGGACCTCATATCATTTATATATCTTGGTGATCTAATCACAAATGATAAGAGTACAATATCCTATGTCACATAGTTAATTTATACAACAACACCATGATTTGTACAAATAGTGACGCTATGGGTCATAATTGTCCAAGAAATTATACTTTCCTTTACAATTTATTCATAAATATTTTAACTTTATACAATGACCGATGCAATACCAATGACTTCACTTTTGACTATGACTGAACTCTCTCCCTTTAACTTGATCTGGTGGATTCAAACCATCTAGTGACTTCCATCAGTATCCGTCCTCTCGAGCTCATCCTCCGGTAAACTTTCAAAACCAAGAAACTGTGAGTGGGGGTGGGGGGTTAGATCATTTGAACGATCTAGGGAGTGGATAGTTTAAAAGGAACTAAAATGCTTTTTGGAAATCCATGGTTCTAAAATCAAATTCATCATCATCTCTACTCCTGAACTACGTGTGCACACGTTCTCTGTCCATCAATTCCATAAGTTACATACTGAGGTTGGTTTTTCCCTCATGTCTCAAAAATCATAAACTCAAGCTTTGAAAATTAATCTTTCTAAAAACATTGTCATTCGCGAAACAACTGTATTAAAACTTTGGATAACACTCTATGTGCGGAAAAGTAAGTATCATGTCAAAACAAATAAGTAAATTTCAACTTGAAAAGAAAGAGTTAACTCAAAGATTTGGAGTCCAGCTGACATTGCTTCACTTTTCCGAAGGGATTTGTGATTCCTACGATGATCTATAATTGGTAAACTTGATTAGAATATAGATTGAGGAATGTATTTCAGAATTAGGCTAAGTTTATCCATTCAAGTACTTACTATCACAACATGGTGTATCATGCTTGTGATTTGTCATAAGGTGTATCTATCTGTTGATATGAAACCCTTTGGATGGCCTCTAACATTTAAAACTGTATGTGAAATGAACTGAAGTTGTTTCTACCTCGCGTCACGACGTCGGGTCTGGCACGTCGCGACACCAATGAAAACAGAACTAGACAAAGAGCATGCTCTGTTTCACATCGCGACGCCAGACGCAACATGTCACGACACCCACCTGATCAGACCCGAGACAGAGCCTATATTTTCTACGCGTCGCGACGCTGGACGATGAGTGTTGTGACGTTATGCCAATTCAGGCCTTAGCATAGATTCCTTAATGACATTCTCAAAAACAAACCCAACCCCTAATTTTATACAAACTAGATCAACCATCCACACTCTAATCATCATAATTTTAACCTTCTATTATCATCACAATATCCAATTTTCATAGACTTCAATTTAGTTTCATATTTAGGATTCCTCACAACATCAACTTCTAGTTAATCATCCTACAACAATCCTCAAATCCTCAATACTCAATATATATATTAATATTTTTGATCAAGCCTTACTCACCTTGAATCGTGTTATTTCTTCCTCTTTGAAGTCCATAGACCTTCTTTTATTCTTCCTAGACTTGGGTTTGTGTTGGAGCTCTCTTCAGTCTTCTTCCAAACTTCTTATAAACTCACAATCCTCACATTCTCTCCTTTCTCCCTTTTCTTTCCTTTTTCCCTTCTCCCTCACATTCTTTTCTATTTTCTTTCTTCTTTTGGATGAAAGAATAGTGACCTTTTTATACTAGGGGCTAATGGCTTCACATTTTACTTCTTGATTTGTTTGGTTCTTTTTAGAGGAGTCTAGGAGGTTTGAGAAATATTTTAAGGTTATTGGGCCATTTATAATTATTGGACCCAAGTAAGAAAACTATGGGCTGGTGGATCAAAATGGAAATTTCCTTTTTACTCTTCATTCACGTCATTGTGCAAATATCCTGGCTAAATAGCCAAATTTGACCTAGTTCCTCTCAAAATTTGGAAAAATATCCAATATAAAAGTTGTATATCGTCCGTTTATAACAATCGGAGATCGTATGAAAAAGTTATGCTTGATATACTAAGGATTGTCCGAGTTGCATTTCTTGGCTAAATTTCATATCGGAACTACGAAGAATTATCGATTACCCAAAAAATAACGTACAAGTAATCGAGATTAACAGGTGTTATAAATTCCCCCCCAAATAGGATTCGTCCTCGAATCCCTTTCTGTGGTTGAACTTTTTAGATCCGTCTTGGTTTGAAGATTTTTGGTCTCTGCTACTCTTATCTTCCTTTACTTGTTTTCTACTATTCTGCTCAAGAACTTACTACTACGACTTCTGGAAATCACTTATCCTCGTATACTCTATTCAATTTGTAGCTAAAAAGCTTAGTCTTTGGAAGTTCCCTTGGAAACCTTCCTTCTCGTGTGAAAACAAATACCGTACACTATATCTTGTCTATATAGAGGTGTAATCATTCACAAAACTTATTATTCATAATTAATCTATCTTTCATTCTACACATTCGTGATGTTTCAAAAAAATATACTATGAGTATTTCATCTTTTATGATTGACTGTATTTCACCTCTTCTCATTCTTTTTCTTTAATGAGTTATTACTTCTTAGAATCTCCCAGACAGTCACTCATCTTATTAATTTGAGGTTTGAGCATATGGTTTTCTTGCTACATGGCCTGATTATGTTCCTGAAATTGCTTTTTCATGGCATGCATTTGGTCTTCCATTTGCATCATCATTTCATCCCCAATTGTCAAGATGTCCACTGAGGGTATGAGATGATTGTATATTTCTTTCTCCTAGTGAGTGGCGGACAAAGGGATTCTGGACTCTTTGTTTCTTGGGGTCATCCTGACTCATTTCTTGGATTCAATAACTGTAGGAAATCGTGAACAGAGCTTTTCATCTCAGTCTTTCCCACAGACGGCGCCAATTATTTGTTCAGTAAACTCTACAAATAATAAAATTCAACAAAACACATAGATAGGTAAAAAGTTCTCTATTATTGCTTGATAAATAAAATAAAAAATAAAAAAAAAATTAAAGGTCGATCCCTTGCTTTAGGATTTTTTTACCATATTTATAATATCTCGTTTCAAGGAAAATAAACTGACAGCGATTACATTTCATTCACGTTTTTTATTAACTGGCTCACTCTCTAGAATCTCGAAACTTTCATATTCTAGATGATTGTCCAGCTTAAAAACGAAAAGTAAATAATTGGATGTCTCATTCCTTATTCAGCATATTCGTGTCATTAAAGACCTGATATCTCGGACTCAATTTTCGCACGATCTTTGCTTGCCTTTGTTGGAACCAAGCTTAAGATGGAACTCATATCGGGTAGTTCTGAATTCAGACTCTGACGAAGGTCCTGACTTCAATTTTTGTTGATAGATTCTGGCCACAGACTCTAATGGTAGGTTATGCCATCAGACTCTGATGATAGGTTCTCTATCAGACTCTTATGACAGGTTCAATAACAAACTCTGATGACAGATTCCCTTGTCAACCCCTGATGAGGAATCTATATCTTTTTTGAAATATGTGCTGATTTTTCCCCAGACACAAAAGGTTGGCACAGACATATTTACATGGATTTTTTATAAAAAAAATTAAATTAACACGGCAACCATGTTACGCATATACAAAAACGTATTAATTTGGATTGACCTTACTCGCTCATACCTCTGATTAATTAATAAAATTGTCATTTTATCTGTTTTGACATGTCCTTGGAACAAAACCCATTAATTAATTAATTAAAGCACATTTCATAATGAATTTTCATTTTTTAAATTTTTGATTTTTTTTTTAAATTTTGTTATATAAATATGATGGCAAAGGCTAAAAGGGAATTGACTGTCGGCTGGGGATATACATTGATTGGAGAAAGGAAAGCAAAGAGACACATGACACATTTTGTGTGCCTATTCAGTATTCAGACACCACAAACGCCAAGGTGTGAAAATGTCCCCATCCATAATCAAATCAAACACTGTCTTCTTATCTCTATGGGGCTCTGAATTGAAATGGTTTTGTGACTAACAAGCTGCGAAATTGCTTTTGTTTTTTGACGTCCACAACCACAAGCCAAGAGGCCACTATCACAAAGTGCTAATTTTGTTGGTTGGTACGTGTAACATAGAGATCAAAGAGTATCTCAACTCCCATTTCTTTTTCTTTTTGTGGTTTGTTTGTTTGTGATTCGGTGATTGTATGGTGTGTCTAACTTTGTTTGTTAGCATTTATTGATCATTATTCATGTAATATGTTTTATGTGGCATTTTAGGAAAAAAATTATTGAATTTTATATATATGAAGATACCAATATATAAGTATAATATATTTAGAATTGGTATTGAATTTATCTTTTTATAATTATGATCGGTAATTATTAGATTATAATTTTTTATAAACTAAATTTTAATCGTATATTGATATTAACACATGTGTGACTTTAGCACAACGTCCTCAAGTGGCATGATTTGTTGGTGTATGATCCACGATCTCACCTTGAGGTTCTGTATTCGAATCCAGTGAGTGTTTTCTTGTAATAGTCTGGGACAGCCAGGGGTTTTACCTGCTCCGCTTAAGCCTGAAATGAATGATTTGGCAGTGGGGTTTAATACAAAAAAAAAAAAAAAAAATAAAAAATAAAAAAAACAAAACTTTAGCACAACTTAACTCATCACTATATTCAAATTCATACAAAAAATAGATTAAATTCATAAATTGTCTATACATATCTCCCTATCAGTAAGAAACACGTGTCTCATGAATGAAATGCAACTGATTTTGGCCAATTGGAAGCAATAGTGTGTTGGGAATCATTTCTATTACACTTATTTATTTTCTAAAATTGAATGAAAATGAGAATAAGAATGTGGTGAGGCCCATATATTTGGGATTATAGAATGAGAGTGTCATTCTCACCACCCTAAGCGAATTAAATTCTCATTCTCATTATTGATGGGAAATTATAAAATTACCCTAAAGTAATTAATTAATAAATTATTGAATAATTAATATTAATTTTGAAATAATAAATAAAATGTATTAAAAATGAAAAATTATTCAATAATTAAAAACAAAATAATATTTAATATTTTAATAAAAGAATAAATTAATATTTAGTTATTTAATACATTAATAATTAATTAATAAAGTAATACTTAATTAATACTTAATTTATACATAAAAAATACAATTAATCAATAATTAACAAAAAAATAATATTTAATATTTTAATAAAATAATAATTTAATAAAAGAATAAATTAATATTTAGAAATTTAATACATTAAAAATTAAGTAATAAAGTAATAATTAATTAATGCTTAATTTATAAATAATAAATACAATTAATCAATAATTAATAATAAAATAGTATTTAATATTTTAATAAAAGGATACATTAATATTTAGTAATTTAATACATTCATATTTAATAATAATAATAAATAATAAGTACATTATTATGTAATTATAGTAAGGGTATTTTTGTAACTTATTATAATTCATTCCGATTACTAAGCAAAATAACACATCAATGATTATACTATTTCATTTCAATTACGATTCTTATAGTTAAGTAAATAATTTATTCAGATTCAGATTTACTATTCTGATTGTATCTCATTCTAATTACGAATACGTAAACACACAAGAGTGTGAGGAGGCTAAAATTGTGTTAGATTGTTGAAAAATGGAAACTCAATTAGAAAGCAACGTAAGTGGATAGGCATATATATTTATATATATGGTTTTGCAATTGTTCCTACTAAAAAGGTTAAGTTATATATATCTGAATTTTTATGATTATTATTAAGTGCAGATACAAGGAATCTTGAGTTTTTTTTTTCTTTTGGCAAATATTGAAAATTTCGCCACTAAATTACTCGATTCGGACTTAAATGGAGCATGTAAAACTTCTTATTATCTCAGACTCTTATAAGAAATGCACCCCGAATTTAAACTCTGGATCTTAGTGTTTTTTCTTTCTTTTGCAAAACGAAAAAAGAAATGAACAAAAACGTTATGATATTGATATTGAAGGAAATTTTACGAAATGCCCTATTTTTAATTTCATAAATAACTCCTCCTCCGCATTTTTTTTTTCATATTTTTATACAAATTTTTTAGGTCAAAATGTGCATTATATTTGTGTTAAATTACTTCAATTAAGTTTGGAAATGCTAATTAATTAGTATTTATGAACATATTATTAAAAGATTTCAAATATTTTAATTTTTTTAAAAAAAAAATTACAATATAATTTTTAAACCTTCCGAAACGTACTCTAACTGTATAATTCATTAAAACAATTAATTACACATACTAAAATTATTCTTCACTCTTACACAACTCTCTCACTTGCAAAAAGAAATTAAAAAATAAAAAAAAAACCAATGTTTTTCCATTATCAAAGAAAATCCAGGAGTGAAGGTTGAGAAGTTATTATTAGATTTATTTTTTTATTGGTCTTCTATGACTTTCATGTGTTTTTTTAATTATAATCTTGTTTTGCGTAATTTTCTGCCTGAAGAAAGAACAACGTGTAAAGTTCAAACATCCTGAGATAAAGTCCCACTAAGGGGTGTTTGATTAAGTGAATAAGCCTCCAAGGGGCGCAAGCACACAAGTTACAGTCCTAAGGATTATGAAACTAAGAAATGAAAAATAAAAATATGCTCGTTTTGTTAGGATGTATGCCCTAGAGCTACATGTGATGTAAACGGCTTCATGTGTTTAGAAATAAAAGGATGCATTATTCATTTATCTAATTGTTTGTTCAATATCGCATATTATATATCTTCATAAATACCGTAGATTACTTATGTACCTACCTTCAGACTTGGTGTATGAACGTCATGCACCAGAGGATTTAAGACTGAAGTTAGTAATCTTAAATAGTCCATAGAGAGCAAACAAACCGGGTACTTTGTTTGTGGTTTATTTATAGCTGCGGTCCATTCTATATTTGGATGATGATCTTAATCCGGATCGTCCATGTAGAGACATGAGAATGGATGCACTTTTATGATGTGATCATATAGGACTGGGCCTAGATAGAAATGACATTCTTATAATATCCGTTAAACAAAGAAAGTCATTTCGATCTACTTGATGGTCATATATGGATTGATCTTAATCCTGAGTATACTACGAACTCCTGCATAACGGGTTGTGTCCTTTGATTTACAAAGGTGAGGTTGGTGTTGCAATCCCAACCAATAACTACGTACTTTGGGGGCATAGTCTGTTATGTAGCTGGGAACGTTTTACATAGACATGAAATTCACTCCTTCTTATGAGAAGTAGATGAGTATCTCTTTTAAGGGTTGATTTGGTACTTGAACGGTTTGAGCGCTCAAGTTTTTCTATTACGAATAGAAAGATAATATTCATAAAAGTTGTGAATAAATCGTTCATTAGAGAATCAATGGTACTTAAGGTAAAAATAATTAGAAGGGTATATACAGACATTATGACCCGGCTCTAATTATGAGATATTCGTGAAGGATCAATTCGCATGCAATGACTATATCGGTGGACACCGACTTGGTTCGGCTTAATATTTCATCTACGGCAACGAGAGTGCAACTTCGTATTTTTAGTGGAATAACCCGGAGTTAATAATTCAGAATATTTAATTAAGAGCTTAATTAATATTTCGAGATTATTGGAGCTCAGAACCGTAGGTCCACTTGGCCCCCGTGCTAGCTCGATTTACTATAGCGGAGCTAATATAATTGGATGGTCCAATTATATACTCACAAAAGGAATAAATATTATTAATATGATTAATAATAATTATATCACACATGAGATTTTATATTAAAAGTTAATATAAAGTATTAATAATATATATGATAATTATTAAATTAGAATATTAATTATATATGATATAATTTAATAAGGCTAAGAATTATTACCAAGGTAGGATTCCTTATTGGATAAGGAATAGGATTTGTTTGTTTAGGAAACAAAAATCAAATCCTAATTAAAACCCCTCATTGGCAGAAATTCCTAGTCTTTTATTATGAATAGGATTGTTTGTTTAAGAAACAAAAATCAAATCCTTATTACCCTACCATGGCCGAAAATTAAGAGTCCAAATGGGAGTAGGATTTGTTTATTTTTTGAAGCAAAAATCAAACAAGTAATACTATACCCCCTGGCCGAATTCCATAGAGATTGGGAGACTAGTTGTTGATTTGTTTTATGAAACAAATTAACCATAAGTATAAAAGATAAATTATGATTATTTTTAATACACAATCATTAGAAACCCTAGCCTCCATCTCCTTCTCCAATCCAACTCACAGAGTTGAGAATTCTTTTCGGTGTGTGTGATTATTCTCTAAAACGTTTAAGATTAATTTGTGAGTGAGCCCACACTACCCTCCTCCGTTAGTGTCGAGACATAGTTTCGGAAGACCTCGTGACATTGGAAATACATCCCTAAATTCCCCCTACAAGTTGCATCAATTTCCCCTTGAAAACCCTTGTGATTTACGCAACTCAGGGTTCCTCAAGGAGCTCCGTTTTGTTTTGTTTTTCATTCGGGTTGTTGGGAAACTGTGGGACACAGAAACTGGACGACGCATGCTGTTCCAGGCTCGCGGCCTAGTTGGGAGTACGGAGTAGCCAACAGAGGACTAAACCGGAGAATAAGGGAGTCGCCACCCGTGTGAACCGGGACAAAGATTTAAGGCCGCACTCACCCCTCGCAAGGGAAGACCTCAAACCATTGGGTTCGGAATGGTCCCTTACTTATGCCACTTGTAATGTAAAGATTTATGCAATAATCCAACCAAGCCTATGACATATATTTCCAAGTGCACCACAATCCTAAATTCACATGCTTAAAAGTAAAGTTTACATCTAACATACATGGAATCAAATCTTATTGCCAAATTCACATGCTTAAAGGTAGGCCTTTGCAACAACAAGCACATAACGTCATAAGAATTCAATCATTCATGTAAACATAAACACAAACAGTCATGGTAACATTTGCATGTAATATAAAGGAAATCAAAATGACAACAAATAATGTAATAGGCGCATTATGCAAAGAAGCATATAAAATATGGTCAAAATAACCGCATGATAAATGAAATTAATACAAAACCATAACTTGAAAAGATGAAGAAAGACACGAATTTAAATATGCCAATCCAAGATGCAATTTTACATTAAAGATGAACATGCCATAATGTGATGCTAAAGGATGCAACTAACATGAGCACAAACATGCACGTGAATACTTTTCCAAGTGGTACGTGGAATTGTATCCCAAGTACAGACCGCACTACCGTCCATTCGGAATCGGCTACGGAATTTACGTCTGGGTTTCCATCCGATATACCACAAGAAAATGTCACAACATGGATGCATAAATTGTAATACATTAAGCCAAGACTAAGGTAGATGATGCAATTATATGGAATTTCATAATACATGCATGAATAAGGCAATGATGTACAAAAGAATCAGTGACATGACAAGAAGCGCGGCGAAGCATCGTGGTAAAGGATCTTATCCCCGTGAAACGGAGGGCCTTTAATCCGACTTACTAAGCCCATGCGCAATAAACACATAATATGCATAAAATAAAGGCATAATAACAAAGACAATATATCGGACTTTGTATATCTGATTGGACACATCTCACGTCCAATCGAATATACGTCATCCGGCGCGGCGAAGCATCGTGGTAAGGATCTTATCCCCGTGAAACGGAGGGCCTTTAATCCGACTTACTAAGCCCATGCGCAATAAACACATAATATGCATAAATAAAGACAAAAGTAAACACAAAAATACTCGGCGCGGCGAAGCATCGTGGTAAGGATCTTATCCCCGTGAAACGGAGGGCCTTTAATCCGACTTACTAAGCCCATGCGCAATGAACATATAATATGCATAAAATAAAGGCATAATAACAAAGACAAGATATCGGACTTTGTATATCCGATTGAACACATCTCACGTCCAATCGAATATACGTCATCCGGCGCGGCGAAGCATCGTGGTAAGGATCTTATCCCCGTGAAACGGAGGGCCTTTAATCCGACTTACTAAGCCCATGCGCAATAAACACATAATATGCATAAATAAGACAAAAGTAAAACAAAATACTCGGCGCGGCGAAGCATCGTGGTAAGGATCTTATCCCCGTGAAACGGAGGGCCTTTAATCCGACTTACTAAGCCCATGCGCAATGAACATAAATATGCATAAAATAAAGGCATAATAATAAAGACAAGATATCGGACTTTGTATATCCGATTGAACACATCTCACGTCCAATCGAATATACGTCATCCGGCGCGGCGAAGCATCGTGGTAAGGATCTATCCCCGTGAAACGGAGGGCCTTTAATCCGACTTACTAAGCCCATGCGCAATAAACACATAATATGCATAAATAAAGACAAAAGTAAACACAAAATACTCGGCGCGGCGAAGCATCGTGGTAAGGATCTTATCCCGTTAAACGGAGCCTTTAATCATCGACTTACTAAAGCCATGCGCTTTTCTCATCATACATAAATAAATAACGTGCAGAAAATTAAATGGCGGAATAATTAAACAACTCAAAATTAAACAAAAGAACATGCCGTTTACTCAAGTGGTACGTGGAGTTGTGGCCCGAGTACAGATCATACTACCGTCCATTCGGAATCGGCTATGAAATTTACGTCCGGGTTTCCATCCGATATACCTCAAGAGGCGACACGCCTTTCATTTTATCCAATGCCCACAACACACATCATATTTATAACACATACATATTTATCTACTCAAGGGCCGCAACATACATTTAAACATCATAATCATGCGAATAACGCTCAATGAATAGTAAAAACGAAACTGAAAACAAGTGTGAAAAATACCCTCAGGTCTAACCTTTTTTGCCGACTTTCGGGCTTGCGTTTCGCGGAGATCGGAAGGGTAAAGCTCCTCAACTTTTCTGGTTCACTGGTCTAGCGTCTTAACTCACTGTTTTGCTGTTTTGCTTGCTGTTTGGTCTCCGATTTGCTGCTGTTTTCGCTGTATTTCTGCTCACTGTTTCAGCTCACTGTTTTGGTGTTTTAGGCTACTGTTTTTGATGTTTTTAAAGGCTTTAAGTGCAGATTTTTTTGTGATATCTTAAGGATTAAAAGTGCAGTTTTTTTATGCAGTTTTTTAGTGTTTTAGGGGCTGTTTTAGGGTGATTTTGCTGCTGTTTGGGCGTGTAAAACAGTGCAGTTTTTTTTGTGTTCACTGCAGTGCGTTTTTTGTTGTAATTTTCAGTGATGGAGGGCTGCTGTATAGGGCTGGTTTCGGTGATGTGTGGGGGGTTTACGGAGGTGGTTTTCAGTGGTGGTTAGGGGCTGTATTGGTGGTTGTATTGGCTACAGAAATTCGGCTATGGAGGGGTGCAAGGGAGATGGTGTTCACGGCTAAGGAGGATGAGATGGAGAGAAAATTTTCTGTCTTGATTTCTTGCTTTGGCCGTGAGTCTTGGTGTGTTTCTAGGGCTTGGGCGTGACTTAGGTTGTGTGAAGGGAGAGAATGGCTTTGGTTAGGGGTTGTTTATATAGAGAAGGGTTAGGGCTTCACCTTGTCTCACAAGGAAGGGATTTGGTGCATTCAATAAGGATATGATTTAGTGCTAGGTAAGGAAAGCAATGGATTTGATTGGGGGACATGTCTTGGCTAGATTAGGAATACAATATATTTGATTGGTTAGGATTAGGCATTTAATTTGTTAGATTAGGAAGTCAATATTTTTAATTTGTTATGATTGATTTTAATTAGGTATATCATCTTTTTTTAGGTATATAACATATTTAATTTGTTTAATTTAGGTATATGTTTATTTTATGTTTGGTAAATATAATAATTCAATTATTTAATTAATTTAATTATTATTTTATTTAGTTAATGTTTTAATTAATATTTATTTATTTAATTTGGGGGTATTTTAAGGGTGATGGGCGTGTGGGCCTTGGTGGGTGGGAGTGGGCTTGGCTAGGTGCATGTTAATTTAGTTAAGTGTTTGGGCTAAGTTTGTGTGGGCTAGGTGGGTGTGTAGGCTAAGTTCATGTGGACTAGGTGTGTGTGGGCCGGGTTTAGGTGTCTCGGGGCGAGCATAAATTTAAAACAGAAAACAAACGAGTTACTTGAAGCCAAACTAGTGAACTTAATCCGTCAATGAGTCAATTCTTGACTCTTCCCTTCCGATGTCCGTTTCCCGCGGTTTCCGTAACTTAAAAGGTAGTTGTCTCCAAATAAGACTCCTCATCGGGTTTCACATGCAAAAATGCAATGCCTACAGTCGCCCCCACTTTGATGGGACTTGTGCAGTGTGTGGCTTTGAACAATCCTATCAAAGTTATGCAATGCATTTTCACTTACCTGGCTCGTCTGCTGCCTCGAGCTGAGTTTGAGTTGATTTTGTTGTGAGGTGGTCCATTCTCGAACCGGGTTGATGAGAGGTGGTTCATTCTTGAACCGCCGAGTGGGTCTTGTTCCCATGTTGAATTGAGTTGTATTGTGGGTTTTGTTCCCAATCTGAGTTGAGTTGTGATGTGGGTCTTGTTCCCGATTTGAGTTGAGATAAGGTCTTCTTCCCTGAACTGTGGGTCTTTTTCCCGATGTGAATTGAGATAAGGGTCTTCTTCCTTGAACTGTGGGTCTTTTTCCCGATTTGAGTTGAGATAAGGGTCTTCTTCCCTGAACTGTGGGTCTTGTTCCCGATTGGAGTTGAGATAAGGGTCTTCTTCCCTGAACTGTGGGTCTTGTTCCCGATTTGAGTTGAGACAAGGGTCTTCTTCCCTGAACTGCGGGTCTTGTTCCCGATTTGAGTTGAGATAAGGGTCTTCTTCCCTGAACTGTGGGTCTTGTTCCCGATTTGAGTTGAGATGAGGGTCTTTTCCCTGAACTGTGGGTCTTGTTCCCGATATGAATTGAGACAATGGTCTTCTTCCTTGAACTGCGGGTCTTTTTCCCAGAGTGCCATACCCGGCAAAATTGATTCTGATAATGATATGGGTCTCGCCCCCAGAGTGATATTGATATGGGTCTCGCCCCAACTGATACTGATGTGGGCCTCGCCCCCAACTGATACTGATATGGGCCCCGCCCCCAGCTGATACTGATGTGGGCCTCGCCCCCAATTGATGCTGATGATATGGGCCTCGCCCCTATGATTCATTCCTGAAGACTACTGACATTGTACTGTTGCTGCTTCTGGTTGGCCTTCATTTGACGCCTTTTTTTTTTTCTTTGAAACCTGTTATTACAAAACAGAACAAACACAAAAAGGATACAAATATGTTACGTGTATGCATGCAGGTATGAGTGAATTTTCTATCCCGTTGGGTTAGGTCTTCTGCCAATTCTCTTGGTGACTGCTCAGTCTTCTTTTCCTCAGGCAAGCCACTGCTTCAATCTGTCTACGTTGATCGGCTCGGTGAACTGATTCTCTTCCAAGTCTGATATTCTCACTACTCTCATTTCCCAATTTCTGAATGGCTATCTTATCTTTTCTGCTTACTTATTCCGAGGATTCCCCGTATTCTGAACATCACTGATTTTCAAAGTACCAAGGTTGAATGCTTTTCTCAAATATACTCATATTGCAGAAGAGATTCAGCGAAATGAACGTCTTTATTATCATAAAAAAGGTTCGAACAAGTAGACAAAACCAATGTCTTTATTAAAAATGCAGGATCAAATAAACTAGGAGGAACAGCTTCATCATTCGCAGCATTGCCTTCTCCCTTGACCTATGGTTCTTTACTACTGTTATCATTTATCTCATCTCAAGAAGCCTGGTGGTTGAGAGTTTGGAGGACAAAGGTTTCGGGTAGGCCGGAGTTGATCATGTAGGTGGGTGGTGGAACAAAGTGGTAGTTTGGTAGAGGGTTTCTGTGTGTGTTGGGTTGTTCTTTCTCTGGGTCGGGTATTTTGTGAGCATCGATGAGGTTTTGGATTTCATGCCTAAGGCGGGGGCAGTTATCAGTGTCATGGCCTTTTTGTTGGTGGAAGTGGCAATATTGGTTCAGGTCAAAGTAGTGTGGCACAGGGTTTGGGATTGGTCTAGGGTCTAAAGGCTTCAGGAGTCCTTGTCCTTTCAACTTCTCAAGCACCTTTGACATAGGTCTACCAAGATTGGAGAATTGCCTATTTCTGACGGTAGCGACCTCGGCCGTAGTGGGCTTGGTCTCAGAATGCCCCCCAAAAGCTCTTTTATTCTGGCCATAAAATTTTCTGTTTTCAGCCTCCTCTTCTTCAATATCCATAACAGTCTCTCTCAACTGTCGGAAATCCACAATCATGGAGGTCATCCTCCTCAGCTTGCCATAAATTGAGGGCTTAGTACCCTTGATAATCATCTTAATCTGGTCCTTCTCTGAAGGCCGAGTCTGCATTTTCAAAAGTTGACCTCTCCAGCGGTCTACATACTCTTTGAAGCTCTCCTCCGGCTTCTGCTTAGTGTTCTCCAAATCTCGGAGTGACAAATCAATCTCCAAGTCCGTAACATACTGTTTTAGAAATGCATCTGCCAATTCCTTCCAATCTTCTTTAACTTTTTTCTCAAGGCTGTGATACCACACTACGGGTGCCCCATCGAGCGACATCCCGAACATTTTCTGCACCTGACGCTTCGATAAGCCCACTGCACTCATAACTGCAACATACTGGCGGAGATGGACCCTCGGATCCCCATTCCCGCTAAACTTGGCCATATCCGGCATCTTGAACTGAGCAGGCAGCTGTTCCTCAAAAGTCATCGCTTCATAATCCAGTAAGTCTTCGTCCTTACCCTTCATCTTGCGGGTAACTGATTCTACCTGGTCTCGAAGCTTCTGTAACTCCACCTGGGACCTAACTATGTCCTCCCAGCGGCATAATCAGCCATATCATCATCGAAAGCGGGGATGTCATCCCCCAACCCAATCGGAGGCTCCTCACGCCTCACATTTTCAGAATTTCCCCCAGCACGGGGTACAACAATATTTGCCATCGTAGCGGTCAAGGCTTGCAATTGTTCAGTGATCTTTGCAAAACCATTCTCTAACTGATCCATACGGGACATCTCGTTACCGGATTCACTCATGCTTTCAACTGTTCTTTTAGTGAGTCTGGTTCCTTCCCTAACCCAAACGGTATCTATGGTGTCTTTTTAAGACACAGATGGTGTTAACAAGGTATATGTATGCATGATGTGCACAAGAAGTATATAACATATACTAAATCAAATAAAATTCTTAAACAAATCGGCCTATTATCATTTTAGAAGCTTTTGGGACAACTGTCATAAGAGTGAACCCGTCCCAGTTTAAATGGCCCAACGAGTTCATGTCTTATGGCAAAGAGCCCAACTAAATCCAAATGATAATATTCCGAACACAATCATAAAATGGCCCATTGTTATTTAGAAGCCTTTTGGCCCAATCGTCATAAGATATGTTCTTGTCCCAGTTTAAATGGCCCAACAAGCCCATATCTCATGACAAAAGACCCAGATGGATTCAAATAGCAATGTTCCCAAACATAAGCATACAAGGAAGATATTATAAAATAATAACTTCTACCGTGTGGCCCACCATCATTTCAGAAGCTTTGGGCCTAATTGTCATAAGATACGAACCTGCCCCAGTTTAAATGGCCCAGCAAGTTCGCATTTTTTGACAAAGAGTCCAATTCATCCAAATGATAATGGTCCTAAAGCACAAGGAAATATTTGTTATAGGCTATACAACCCGGTCTACGCATGGGTTCGTGGGAGTATGGACAAAGGCTCTCATCGACGAAGGATGGCCCACAACTAGGTCTCCCCAATCAAGGGTTCGAGCAACCAAGTGAGCCCACCCTTTTTTATACACTAAGGTACGTGCCAATGAGCTATGGTGTGTGACTGACTGTCAAATGGATTTCCCGTTGTAGATTCCCCAGAGGGAAGGTGGAGCGAGGCTCACTTAAATACCCAAGCCTCTTAGGCTCTTATCGCTTGGTGTCAGGAATAAACAACGAGTCCTCCAAATTAGTCCATCACAATAGGCTACGAGTAGATGACTATCTAGGTGCCTTCACAGCTTTTCCTTCTAGAAAGGTAGTGAGTGAAGGAAGACACCAAACCATTACCTAGCCTCAAAATGCCTTTGATCACAACCCACATTTCACACATTTGTAGACACGGTTAATTAAAGCATAAATCTATACATTACAAGGCATTATTTCGGGGCCGATTCTCTATCCCCAGTGGAGTCGCCAGACTGTGGGAACACAGAAAACTGGACGACGCATGCTGTTCCAGGCTCGCGGCCTAGTTGGGAGTACGGAGTAGCCAACAGAGGACTAAACCGGAGAATAAGGGAGTCGCCACCCGGTGTGAACCGGGACAAAGATTTAAGGCCGCACTCACCCCTCGCAAGGGAAGACCTCAAACCATTGGGTTCGGAATGGTCCCTTACTTATGCCACTTGTAATGTAAAGATTTATGCAATAATCCAACCAAGCCTATGACATATATTTCCAAGTGCACCACAATCCTAAATTCACATGCTTAAAAGTAAAGTTTACATCTAACATACATGGAATCAAATCTTATTGCCAAATTCACATGCTTAAAGGTAGGCCTTTGCAACAACAAGCACATAACGTCATAAGAATTCAATCATTCATGTAAACATAAACACAAACAGTCATGGTAACATTTGCATGTAATATAAAGGAAATCAAAATGACAACAAATAATGTAATAGGCGCATTATGCAAAGAAGCATATAAAATGGTCAAAATAACCGCATGATAAATGAAATTAATACAAACACATAACTTGAAAAGATGAAGAAAGACACGAATTTAAATATGCCAATCCAAGATGCAATTTTACATTAAAGATGAACATGCCATAATGTGATGCTAAAGGATGCAACTAACATGAGCACAAACATGCACGTGAATACTTTTCCAAGTGGTACGTGGAATTGTATCCCAAGTACAGACCGCACTACCGTCCATTCGGAATCGGCTACGGAATTTACGTCTGGGTTTCCATCCGATATACCACAAGAAATAATGTCACAACATGGATGCATAAATTGTAATACATTAAGCCAAGACTAAGGTAGATGATGCAATTATATGGAATTTCATAATACATGCATGAATAAGGCAATGATGTACAAAAGAATCAGTGACATGACAAGAAGCGCGGCGAAGCATCGTGGTAAAGGATCTTATCCCCGTGAAACGGAGGGCCTTTAATCCGACTTACTAAGCCCATGCGCAATGAACACATAATATGCATAAAATAAAGGCATAATAACAAAGACAAGATATCGGACTTTGTATATCCGATTGAACACATCTCACGTCCAATCGAATATACGTCATCCGGCGCGGCGAAGCATCGTGGTAAGGATCTTATCCCCGTGAAACGGAGGGCCTTTAATCCGACTTACTAAGCCCATGCGCAATAAACACATAATATGCATAAATAAAGACAAAAGTAAACACAAAAATACTCGGCGCGGCGAAGCATCGTGGTAAGGATCTTTCCCGTGAAACGAGGGCCTTTAATCCGACTTACTAAGCCCATGCGCTTTTCTCATCATTACATAAATAAATAACGTGCAGAAAATTAAATGGCGGAATAATTAAACAACTCAAAATTAAACAAAAGAACATGCCGTTTACTCAAGTGGTACGTGGAGTTGTGGCCCGAGTACAGATCATACTACCGTCCATTCGGAATCGGCTATGAAATTTACGTCCGGGTTTCCATCCGATATACCTCAAGAGGCGACACGCCTTTCATTTTATCCAATGCCCACAACACACATCATATTTATAACACATACATATTTATCTACTCAAGGGCCGCAACATACATTTAAACATCATAATCATGCGAATAACGCTCAATGAATAGTAAAAACGAAACTGAAAACAAGTGTGAAAAATACCCTCAGGTCTAACCTTTTTTGCCGACTTTCGGGCTTGCGTTTCGCGGAGATCGGAAGGGTAAAGCTCCTCAACTTTTCTGGTTCACTGGTCTAGCGTCTTAACTCACTGTTTTGCTGTTTTGCTTGCTGTTTGGTCTCCGATTTGCTGCTGTTTTCGCTGTATTTCTGCTCACTGTTTCAGCTCACTGTTTTGGTGTTTTAGGCTACTGTTTTTGATGTTTTTAAAGGCTTTAAGTGCAGATTTTTTTGTGATATCTTAAGGATTAAAATTGCAGTTTTTTTATGCAGTTTTTTAGTGTTTTAGGGGCTGTTTTAGGGTGATTTTGCTGCTGTTTGGGCGTGTAAAACAGTGCAGTTTTTTTTGTGTTCACTGCAGTGCGTTTTTTTTGTAATTTTCAGTGATGGAGGGCTGCTGTATAGGGCTGGTTTCGGTGATGTGTGGGGGGTTTACGGAGGTGGTTTTCAGTGGTGGTTAGGGGCTGTATTGGTGGTTGTATTGGCTACAGAAATTCGGCTATGGAGGGGTGCAAGGGAGATGGTGTTCACGGCTAAGGAGGATGAGATGGAGAGAAAATTTTCTGTCTTGATTTCTTGCTTTGGCCGTGAGTCTTGGTGTGTTTCTAGGGCTTGGGCGTGACTTAGGTTGTGTGAAGGGAGAGAATGGCTTTGGTTAGGGGTTGTTTATATAGAGAAGGGTTAGGGCTTCACCTTGTCTCACAAGGAAGGGATTTGGTGCATTCAATAAGGATATGATTTAGTGCTAGGTAAGGAAAGCAATGGATTTGATTGGGGGACATGTCTTGGCTAGATTAGGAATACAATATATTTGATTGGTTAGGATTAGGCATTTAATTTGTTAGATTAGGAAGTCAATATTTTTAATTTGTTATGATTGATTTTAATTAGGTATATCATCTTTTTAATTTAGGTATATAACATATTTAATTTGTTTAATTTAGGTATATGTTTATTTTATGTTTGGTAAATATAATAATTCAATTATTTAATTATTTATTATTATTATTTTATTTAGTTAATGTTTTAATTAATATTTATTTATTTAATTTGGGGGTATTTTAAGGGTGATGGGCGTGTGGGCCTTGGTGGGTGGGAGTGGGCTTGGCTAGGTGCATGTTAATTTAGTTAAGTGTTTGGGCTAAGTTTGTGTGGGCTAGGTGGGTGTGTAGGCTAAGTTCATGTGGACTAGGTGTGTGTGGGCCGGGTTTAGGTGTCTCGGGGCGAGCATAAATTTAAAACAGAAAACAAACGAGTTACTTGAAGCCAAACTAGTGAACTTAATCCGTCAATGAGTCAATTCTTGACTCTTCCCTTCCGATGTCCGTTTCCCGCGGTTTCCGTAACTTAAAAGGTAGTTGTCTCCAAATAAGACTCCTCATCGGGTTTCACATGCAAAAATGCAATGCCTACAGTCGCCCCCACTTTGATGGGACTTGTGCAGTGTGTGGCTTTGAACAATCCTATCAAAGTTATGCAATGCATTTTCACTTACCTGGCTCGTCTGCTGCCTCGAGCTGAGTTTGAGTTGATTTTGTTGTGAGGTGGTCCATTCTCGAACCGGGTTGATGAGAGGTGGTTCATTCTTGAACCGCCGAGTGGGTCTTGTTCCCATGTTGAATTGAGTTGTATTGTGGGTTTTGTTCCCAATCTGAGTTGAGTTGTGATGTGGGTCTTGTTCCCGATTTGAGTTGAGATAAGGGTCTTCTTCCTGAACTGTGGGTCTTTTTCCCGATGTGAATTGAGATAAGGGTCTTCTTCCTTGAACTGGGGTCTTTTTCCCGATTTGAGTTGAGATAAGGGTCTTCTTCCCTGAACTGTGGGTCTTGTTCCCGATTGGAGTTGAGATAAGGGTCTTCTTCCCTGAACTGTGGGTCTTGTTCCCGATTTGAGTTGAGACAAGGGTCTTCTTCCCTGAACTGCGGGTCTTGTTCCCGATTTGAGTTGAGATAAGGGTCTTCTTCCCTGAATTGTGGGTCTTGTTCCCGATTTGAGTTGAGATGAGGGTCTTTTCCCTGAACTGTGGGTCTTGTTCCCGATATGAATTGAGACAATGGTCTTCTTCCTTGAACTGCGGGTCTTTTTCCCAAAGTGCCATACCCGGCAAAATTGATTCTGATAATGATATGGGTCTCGCCCCCAGAGTGATATTCATATGGGTCTCGCCCCAACTGATACTGATGTGGGCCTCGCCCCCAACTGATACTGATATGGGCCCCGCCCCCAGCTGATACTGATGTGGGCCTCGCCCCCAATTGATGTTGATGATATGGGTCTCGCCCCTATGATTCATTCCTGAAGACTACTGACATTGTACTGTTGCTGCTTCTGGTTGGCCTTCATTTGACGCCTTTTTTTTTTTCTTTGAAACCTGTTATTACAAAACAGAACAAACACAAAAAGATACAAATATGTTACGTGTATGCATGCAGGTATGAGTGAATTTTCTATCCCGTTGGGTTAGGTCTTCTGCCAATTCTCTTGGTGACTGCTCAGTCTTCTTTTCCTCAGGCAAGCCACTGCTTCAATCTGTCTACGTTGATCGGCTCGGTGAACTGATTCTCTTCCAAGTCTGATATTCTCACTACTCTCATTTCCCAATTTCTGAATGGCTATCTTCTTTTCTGCTTACTTATTCCGAGGATTCCCCGTATTCTGAACATCACTGATTTTCAAAGTACCAAGGTTGAATGCTTTTCTCAAATATACTCATATTGCAGAAGAGATTCAGCGAAATGAACGTCTTTATTATCATAAAAAAGGTTCGAACAAGTAGACAAAACCAATGTCTTTATTAAAAATGCAGGATCAAATAAACTAGGAGGAACAGCTTCATCATTCGCAGCATTGCCTTCTCCCTTGACCTATGGTTCTTTACTACTGTTATGTTATCATTTATCTCAATGCAAGAAGCCTGGTGGTTGAGAGTTTGGAGGACAAAGGTTTCGGGTAGGCCGGAGTTGATCATGTAGGTGGGTGGTGGAACAAAGTGGTAGTTTGGTAGAGGGTTTCTGTGTGTGTTGGGTTGTTCTTTCTCTGGGTCGGGTATTTTGTGAGCATCGATGAGGTTTTGGATTTCATGCCTAAGGCGGGGGCAGTTATCAGTGTCATGGCCTTTTTGTTGGTGGAAGTGGCAATATTGGTTCAGGTCAAAGTAGTGTGGCACAGGGTTTGGGATTGGTCTAGGGTCTAAAGGCTTCAGGAGTCCTTGTCCTTTCAACTTCTCAAGCACCTTTGACATAGGTCTACCAAGATTGGAGAATTGCCTATTTCTGACGGTAGCGACCTCGGCCGTAGTGGGCTTGGTCTCAGAATGCCCCCCAAAAGCTCTTTTATTCTGGCCATAAAATTTTCTGTTTTCAGCCTCCTCTTCTTCAATATCCATAACAGTCTCTCTCAACTGTCGGAAATCCACAATCATGGAGGTCATCCTCCTCAGCTTGCCATAAATTGAGGGCTTAGTACCCTTGATAATCATCTTAATCTGGTCCTTCTCTGAAGGCCGAGTCTGCATTTTCAAAAGTTGACCTCTCCAGCGGTCTACATACTCTTTGAAGCTCTCCTCCGGCTTCTGCTTAGTGTTCTCCAAATCTCGGAGTGACAAATCAATCTCCAAGTCCGTAACATACTGTTTTAGAAATGCATCTGCCAATTCCTTCCAATCTTCTTTAACTTTTTTCTCAAGGCTGTGATACCACACTACGGGTGCCCCATCGAGCGACATCCCGAACATTTTCTGCACCTGACGCTTCGATAAGCCCACTGCACTCATAACTGCAACATACTGGCGGAGATGGACCCTCGGATCCCCATTCCCGCTAAACTTGGCCATATCCGGCATCTTGAACTGAGCAGGCAGCTGTTCCTCAAAAGTCATCGCTTCATAATCCAGTAAGTCTTCGTCCTTACCCTTCATCTTGCGGGTAACTGATTCTACCTGGTCTCGAAGCTTCTGTAACTCCACCTGGGACCTAACTGTCCTCCCAGCGGCATAATCAGCCATATCATCATCGAAAGCGGGGATGTCATCCCCCAACCCAATCGGAGGCTCCTCACGCCTCACATTTTCAGAATTTCCCCCAGCACGGGGTACACAGCCATATTTGCCATCGTAGCGGTCAAGGCTTGCAACTGTTCAGTGATCTTTGCAAAACCATTCTCTAACTGATCCATACGGGACATCTCGTTACCGGATTCACTCATGCTTTCAACTGTTCTTTTAGTGAGTCTGGTTCCTTCCCTAACCCAAACGGTATCTATGGTGTCTTTTTAAGACACAGATGGTGTTAACAAGGTATATGTATGCATGATGTGCACAAGAAGTATATAACATATACTAAATCAAATAAAATTCTTAAACAAATCGGCCTATTATCATTTTAGAAGCTTTTGGGACAACTGTCATAAGAGTGAACCCGTCCCAGTTTAAATGGCCCAACGAGTTCATGTCTTATGGCAAAGAGCCCAACTAAATCCAAATGATAATATTCCGAACACAATCATAAAATGGCCCATTGTTATTTAGAAGCCTTTTGGCCCAATCGTCATAAGATATGTTCTTGTCCCAGTTTAAATGGCCCAACAAGCCCATATCTCATGACAAAAGACCCAGATGGATTCAAATAGCAATGTTCCCAAACATAAGCATACAAGGAAGATATTATAAAATAATAACTTCTACCGTGTGGCCCACCATCATTTCAGAAGCTTTGGGCCTAATTGTCATAAGATACGAACCTGCCCCAGTTTAAATGGCCCAGCAAGTTCGCATTTTTTTGACAAAGAGTCCAATTCATCCAAATGATAATGGTCCTAAAGCACAAGGAAATATTTGTTATAGGCTATACAACCCGGTCTACGCATGGGTTCGTGGGAGTATGGACAAAGGCTCTCATCGACGAAGGATGGCCCACAACTAGGTCTCCCCAATCAAGGGTTCGAGCAACCAAGTGAGCCCACCCTTTTTTATACACTAAGGTACGTGCCAATGAGCTATGGTGTGTGACTGACTGTCAAATGGATTTCCCGTTGTAGATTCCCCAGAGGGAAGGTGGAGCGAGGCTCACTTAAATACCCAAGCCTCTTAGGCTCTTATCGCTTGGTGTCAGGAATAAACAACGAGTCCTCCAAATTAGTCCATCACAATAGGCTACGAGTAGATGACTATCTAGGTGCCTTCACAGCTTTTCCTTCTAGAAAGGTAGTGAGTGAAGGAAGACACCAAACCATTACCTAGCCTCAAAATGCCTTTGATCACAACCCCCATTTCACACATTTGTAGACACGGTTAATTAAAGCATAAATCTATACATTACAAGGCATTATTTCGGGGCCGATTCTCTATCCCCAGTGGAGTCGCCAGACTGTGGGAACACAGAAACTGGACGACGCATGCTGTTCCAGGCTCGCGGCCTAGTTGGGAGTACGGAGTAGCCAACAGAGGACTAAACCGGAGAATAAGGGAGTCGCCACCCGGTGTGAACCGGGACAAAGATTTAAGGCCGCACTCACCCCTCGCAAGGGAAGACCTCAAACCATTGGGTTCGGAATGGTCCCTTACTTATGCCACTTGTAATGTAAAGATTTATGCAATAATCCAACCAAGCCTATGACATATATTTCCAAGTGCACCACAATCCTAAATTCACATGCTTAAAAGTAAAGTTTACATCTAACATACATGGAATCAAATCTTATTGCCAAATTCACATGCTTAAAGGTAGGCCTTTGCAACAACAAGCACATAACGTCATAAGAATTCAATCATTCATGTAAACATAAACACAAACAGTCATGGTAACATTTGCATGTAATATAAAGGAAATCAAAATGACAACAAATAATGTAATAGGCGCATTATGCAAAGAAGCATATAAAATATGGTCAAAATAACCGCATGATAAATGAAATTAATACAAACACATAACTTGAAAAGATGAAGAAAGACACGAATTTAAATATGCCAATCCAAGATGCAATTTTACATTAAAGATGAACATGCCATAATGTGATGCTAAAGGATGCAACTAACATGAGCACAAACATGCACGTGAATACTTTTCCAAGTGGTACGTGGAATTGTATCCCAAGTACAGACCGCACTACCGTCCATTCGGAATCGGCTACGGAATTTACGTCTGGGTTTCCATCCGATATACCACAAGAAATAATGTCACAACATGGATGCATAAATTGTAATACATTAAGCCAAGACTAAGGTAGATGATGCAATTATATGGAATTTCATAATACATGCATGAATAAGGCAATGATGTACAAAAGAATCAGTGACATGACAAGAAGCGCGGCGAAGCATCGTGGTAAAGGATCTTATCCCCGTGAAACGGAGGGCCTTTAATCCGACTTACTAAGCCCATGCGCAATGAACACATAATATGCATAAATAAAGGCATAATAACAAAGACAAGATATCGGACTTTGTATATCCGATTGACACATCTCACGTCCAATCGAATATACGTCATCCGCGCGGCGAAGCATCGTGGTAAGGATCTTATCCCCGTGAAACGGAGGGCCTTTAATCCGACTTACTAAGCCCATGCGCAATAAACACATAATATGCATATAAAGACAAAAGTAAACACAAAATACTCGGCGCGGCGAAGCATCGTGGTAAGGATCTTATCCCCGTGAAACGGAGGGCCTTTAATCCGACTTACTAAGCCCATGCGCAATGAACATATAATATGCATAAAATAAAGGCATAATAACAAAGACAAGATATCGGACTTTGTATATCCGATTGAACACATCTCACGTCCAATCGAATATACGTCATCCGGCGCGGCGAAGCATCGTGGTAAGGATCTTATCCCCGTGAAACGGAGGGCCTTTAATCCGACTTACTAAGCCCATGCGCAATAAACACTAATATGCATAAATAAAGACAAAAGTAAACACAAAATACTCGGCGCGGCGAAGCATCGTGGTAAGGATCTTATCCCCGTGAAACGGAGGGCCTTTAATCGACTTACTAAGCCCACGCATGAACATATAATATGCATAATAAAGGCATAATAATAAGACAATATCGGACTTGTATATCCGATTGACACATCTCACGTCCAATCGAATATACGTCATCCGGCGCGGCGAAGCATCGTGGTAAGGATCTTATCCCCGTGAAACGGAGGGCCTTTAATCCGACTTACTAAGCCCATGCGCAATAAACACATATATGCATAAATAAAGACAAAAGTAAACACAAAAATACTCGGCGCGGCGAAGCATCGTGGTAAGGATTTTATCCCCGTGAATTAGGGCCTTTCATCCGACTTACTAAGCCCATGCGCTTTTCTCATCATAACATAAATAAATAACGTGCAGAAAATTAAATGGCGGAATAATTAAACAACTCAAAATTAAACAAAAGAACATGCCGTTTACTCAAGTGGTACGTGGAGTTGTGGCCCGAGTACAGATCATACTACCGTCCATTCGGAATCGGCTATGAAATTTACGTCCGGGTTTCCATCCGATATACCTCAAGAGGCGACACGCCTTTCATTTTATCCAATGCCCACAACACACATCATATTTATAACACATACATATTTATCTACTCAAGGGCCGCAACATACATTTAAACATCATAATCATGCGAATAACGCTCAATGAATAGTAAAAACGAAACTGAAAACAAGTGTGAAAAATACCCTCAGGTCTAACCTTTTTTGCCGACTTTCGGGCTTGCGTTTCGCGGAGATCGGAAGGGTAAAGCTCCTCAACTTTTCTGGTTCACTGGTCTAGTAGCGTCTTAACTCACTGTTTTGCTGTTTTGCTTGCTGTTTGGTCTCCGATTTGCTGCTGTTTTCGCTGTATTTCTGCTCACTGTTTCAGCTCACTGTTTTGGTGTTTTAGGCTACTGTTTTTGATGTTTTTAAAGGCTTTAAGTGCAGATTTTTTTGTGATATCTTAAGGATTAAAAGTGCAGTTTTTTTATGCAGTTTTTTAGTGTTTTAGGGGCTGTTTTAGGGTGATTTTGCTGCTGTTTGGGCGTGTAAAACAGTGCAGTTTTTTTTGTGTTCACTGCAGTGCGTTTTTTTTGTAATTTTCAGTGATGGAGGGCTGCTGTATAGGGCTGGTTTCGGTGATGTGTGGGGGGTTTACGGAGGTGGTTTTCAGTGGTGGTTAGGGGCTGTATTGGTGGTTGTATTGGCTACAGAAATTCGGCTATGGAGGGGTGCAAGGGAGATGGTGTTCACGGCTAAGGAGGATGAGATGGAGAGAAAATTTTCTGTCTTGATTTTTGCTTTGGCCGTGAGTCTTGGTGTGTTTCTAGGGCTTGGGCGTGACTTAGGTTGTGTGAAGGGAGAGAATGGCTTTGGTTAGGGGTTGTTTATATAGAGAAGGGTTAGGGCTTCACCTTGTCTCACAAGGAAGGGATTTGGTGCATTCAATAAGGATATGATTTAGTGCTAGGTAAGGAAAGCAATGGATTTGATTGGGGGACATGTCTTGGCTAGATTAGGAATACAATATATTTGATTGGTTAGGATTAGGCATTTAATTTGTTAGATTAGGAAGTCAATATTTTTAATTTGTTATGATTGATTTTAATTAGGTATATCATCTTTTTAATTTAGGTATATAACATATTTAATTTGTTTAATTTAGGTATATGTTTATTTTATGTTTGGTAAATATAATAATTCAATTATTTAATTAATTTAATTATTATTTTATTTAGTTAATGTTTTAATTAATATTTATTTATTTAATTTGGGGGTATTTTAAGGGTGATGGGCGTGTGGGCCTTGGTGGGTGGGAGTGGGCTTGGCTAGGTGCATGTTAATTTAGTTAAGTGTTTGGGCTAAGTTTGTGTGGGCTAGGTGGGTGTGTAGGCTAAGTTCATGTGGACTAGGTGTGTGTGGGCCGGGTTTAGGTGTCTCGGGGCGAGCATAAATTTAAAACAGAAAACAAACGAGTTACTTGAAGCCAAACTAGTGAACTTAATCCGTCAATGAGTCAATTCTTGACTCTTCCCTTCCGATGTCCGTTTCCCGCGGTTTCCGTAACTTAAAAGGTAGTTGTCTCCAAATAAGACTCCTCATCGGGTTTCACATGCAAAAATGCAATGCCTACAGAAACACTTTCGGAAAATTTTAGGGCTGTATTAAGGATTGATTTTTGAAGAAAAATCAGATTCTGAAATTGGGCAAGTAGGTGCGCAAACAAGCAGAAACAAGTCAGTTCGCGTGTATAGTGGGTCCAAAACAGTCCCGCTATTTCACTGTAGTTTGAGGGACTGTTCGGTCTATTTCGGGGCTATTCCGGAGCTGAAGTTTGTCCAAAACTGGTGAATCACTGGTAAGGTTCGGCCAAAGCAAGGGAAGAGCAGAAAAAATTTTCAAGTTCCGGATCCGTGAGCCTAATCGCTTTTCGATTCGCAAGGGACAACGTTTTCATACACGTTTGAGTCTTCATTTTCGGGGGTTCAATCTTCGCATGAGTGAGCCTTTATAGTGAATCTGTAATAGTTCAGGCAGTTTCTGTTCGTAACTTCTTTGCAACTGCTAGGTCATGCCTTAAACCATTGAATTGTACATCTAACTGTCTGATCGTGGAGGGAACTGCCTAACTGCTTCAATCGTGGGATCAACTGCATCATGTGTTCGGTCATTATGAGTCCCTTGTCGTTATAATCGCTGTTTCGGTCGTCCTGAGTTCTTTATCGCTCTAATCGCTGTTTTGGACGTCCTGATTCCTATGTCGTTCTAACGATGTGTCGTCTGGTGACCGCTATTCTTTTCATCACCCTACCTGCCTTCGTCCCTTACTCCTTCGCTATAGGGCGACTTCCTTTTGTCAACAATTGTCCCCCAAATTCACCTTAATTGAATTGGAAGTGAATCGAGGTGAATTTCTCCATATCAGGGTGGTAGATGTCGGCCTACAAGTCTCACCCCATAATTTGTTGGGCCGCCCTTTGTATTCACCATGCGAGCCCATCACTTCTGCAATAAATGTGCGACCTTTCCCAAAACGTTTCATCATGAACCCCATTAATGAGCTGTTTTCACATTATTTCAGTGTCTCTTTTCGTCACACTGTTGGGTTTTCTAGGTTTTCCCAAGATCAAATTAAGCTACGAAAACATGTGAATACATCAAAGTAAAGTTGCGGAATACTCACTTTGATCGGTTGGATGTTGGCGGAGAGTTCA